>CAHIKZ030000985.1:462500-467500 GCA_903632075.3 Acanthosepion pharaonis | reverse complement strand
AAAACAAAACGCGTTTGTGGACAGTAATCGAACCTGTATCCCATATGATAACCGTAATTTAGCCTGACGTGCAGTTAAGCATTTAGCCACAGAGAACTGGCTAGCAAAGTTAAAATTACTGCTTATAGACACACATCTTCAACGAATTTTCTCAATATTTCGTTTCTGCTCCGAAAGATAAGCTAACGTAAACAATGACAACATTCGAGCTGAAATGGATCCAATTCGACAAATATTTCACTATATTATATATATATATATATATATATATATATATATATATATATATATATATATATATATATATGTATGTATGTATATGTGTGTGTGTGTGTTTAATCTAAAACATATGTTATTCATTTTATATTATGTAGTGACTTAATATTGCTTTTATTTATTTATTTACATATTCATTTTATTTCTTAGACTATATTTTTACTTATTACATTTTAGTATTATAGTTACCTCAGTTGGTTTTCGGTTCTAAGAGTGTTTATTAGTTTCAAATTAAGTTTATTGCAATTCTATACTAACTAAAACCCTCACGAGGTCGTTTTAAAGAAGGGAGCTCGAGCGCGTAGACTCGGGCTAGGAACAAAAACTCTTGAGACCCCACAACAGTTGGTAACCCTAGCCTCGAGGCGAACACCGATTCCTCTCTACCTAACGGTATTTTTTCTTCAGTTACAACTCTGTCAGTCGACATAGTCGCACCTAAGTGCACTCTATGCAAAGGCAGAGACGCAACTGAGAAATGATATATAATCGAAGAGAGTAATTTACTTTGAAGTTGTGATATGCACAATTGCATCTAAGAAAGGAAAGGGTCTCTTATATTTCTTTAAGTTGTTTATATTTTCTATATATAATTTCTAATTACAACTCCAACCCCGCCCATATATATATATATATATATATATATATATATATTACTTGATAAGACACCAGAGGAGTTGAAACAAAATGGCTATTTTTGTAGTGATTTTATAACATATTTATGTTATAATTTTTAAATAAATAATATTTTATATATATATTATATATATATTTATATTATATTTATATATATATATATATATATATATATATATATATATATGTAATTATTTATTATTTGTGGAGTTGTTTTTTTTTCTGTTTTCTTTTTGAATTTGTAGGTCTGATGAATTGGATCGTATTTACGATTCCAATGGAATAAATTATGACCATGGAATATTAGTGTTTAAGCCTTTTTTTATTATATCCTTACTCCACTAATATTATCTATCTATCTATCTATCTATCTATCTATCTATCTATCTATCTATATATATATATATATATATATATATATATATATATATATATGAGGTTATGCAAGATATTTAAATGTATTTGTATATAATTTATAGACGTCTGTGTGCGTTTATAGATCCGGTACGAAGACCTAATATGCTAAGTCAGTTTCATCTTAGGAAATCTCGTGCGAAAATCATGTTCCCACACACACAAAGACAGAGAGAGAGAGAGAGAGAGAGAGAGAGAGAGAAGACGGGGGGGTGGAGGGAGTTAAAATTTAACGGATTACCATTGGCGTAATTTAGAATTTTTTTTCTGTAATTACACTTTTAATTCTAACTCGTTCATTTTTTTCGATATCCGCTGGTGAAAGACATATTCCTACTTAACCAGTCAGCTGAAAAAAAAAATGTTCTTCTAATACTTAAGATCTTATTTTGAGTGCCTTTGAGCGAAAATCATGCCCCGACTCAGAATGCAAATGGATGCAACATCTGAATCATTTAAATTAATAAATGGCATCGTGTCAGCTGACTTTTTCATTGTAAATATCAGCAATCCTCTAAACACATTCTCGTATTATTGACTATGGAAACATCTAAAGTGCTTCGAATTCAGACAGATTCATTCAAATATGCAGCATTGGGATGAAATATTTTAGGAATGACAATTGTACAAATGATATTAACTAATAACGCAAGGAATTACTTTATATAAGAAAGTAATGAACGAAAGTAAGTTTTTTTTTCTTCAGATGTGGACAGAAATATAAATAAAACATAAAATATATTAGTTAGATTTTTATATAAATAATATATAACAATAATAAAGAAAAAAAACAAGATTATTAGAAAGAATTATTGTCAAACGAAGATATATATTTACATAAAATACCATACATATATATATATATATATATATATATATATATATATATATAGAGAGAGAGAGAGAGAGAGAGAGATGAGTAAGATTTTTCTATATTTCTGAGATGATGTATTGTAACTAGTTACATTATTTATATCCTTTGGACTGTTGCCTTCGTCTTTATTGCCATATTAACGACGCTTCGGCAGTTGTACACCACGGCCTTCTTCAGTTGATATGAGTTGGAATTTCCAAACGAACCCTTTATTTAGTCGACGAGGGTAGCTTTTTGTAATTCCACTCAGGTAATGTCTCCAAGGACACATGTCACAGTAAATAAAAGCGTTATTGAAGTAATCGAAAATGTGACGTTTTGAATTCAGTACCTGGTCGCAGCATAGGGAATAAAAAAATTAAATTCAAAACATAACGCTTGACATTGCATTTAACAGGCCAAAGTTAATAGAAAAAAAATAGAACAGGAGTAAATCGAGGATTGCGACCAAAAATAAATGTTCTCTGAAAACTTTACATCTAGCCAGCTCAACTGTAAATTTATGAAATCACTTCACCAGTTTAGTTCTGCGCATAAATGAGTAAATTCTAGATACAAGAAGAGCACATCCGAAAAATTACCATGAAAGTATTTATAGAAAAGGCAAAGGTGTAACTGTACGGCTGTGGAAATGTGGCTAAAGACAAGACGTCAGATCAGCATGATATATTCGAGGAAGATGTCGAATAATCAAGAAACAATACTGGCAGCAAACAGCATTCATGCGCATATGGAACGACTTCAGCGAATATACAAAAATAGAAAGGGACGTAAGACAGGGATGCGTCTTCTCACCCGACATGTTCAACCGATACAGCGAGGAAATCCTGAGAGAATTGGAAACCCTACTGGAATTTAGTACTGATAGCAGACACGGAAAAGAAACTACAAAACCTCCTACAGAAGGTAGCGAAGGAAAGCGGGAAGAAGGGACTAATCATAAATTACAAGAAGACAGAATGTATGGGCATCAATAAAAACGAGCCCGAGATGCGATTTACAGGTCAGGATCGCTAGAATCAAGCCGACGCAGAAGTTTAAATATCTGGGAAGGGTTTTGTCAGAGGACGGTAGATGCGACACTGACATCCGTACATGTATTTGGGATGGCCAAGGACGCATTCCAAAATCTGGGCAGGGTATAGCGAGACAGAAGGATTTCTTTGGTAACAAAGAAAAGAATCCTTAGCTGTTACGTGACATCTGTTGTTCTTTATGTCAACTAATGTTGGACGATTTCCTCAAATATGAAGAAGAGACTCGAGGGCGAAGGAGAAGTGGCTCTACAGAATGATGCTGAGGATATCATGGACCGAACGTTTGAGTAACGATGACGAGAGGATGGAAACAAAGAGGAGGCTTATACTTAACATCAGGAAGAGGCGGCTGAAATGGAGAAATGGCAGAGGGGAGGAACTTGTTGAGAGCTGCAAGGGAGGTGGGGAGCCATGATGGCCTACGTCCTGAAAGGACATAGCACCTAAAAAGAAAAGAATATATAAATGGCAAAAGAACCGGACCATATGTGGCAGCAATATTCTAAGCGTGGACGAAAGGTAGAATTATAAATATGTAGGATAGATTCTGAAGAGAAAAATTGTCACAGTGAATAAAATTTTTTAGCAGCTGGCCTAGCAATATAGTCTTTTCACTTCATATCAGCTGAGAACATTAGCCCTAGAAGATGCAACGAGTCAATTTCTTGGAGGTTAGCATCAGCCATGTTGATGAATAGAAAAGAAGTGTTTTTTTTTTTTCAGAGAATTTATGAAGAACAGTTTAGTTTTTGGGGTGTTAAAATTAACAAATCAAATGTTGCCCCAATTAGCAAGATAGATAGATAGATAGATAGATAGATAGATAGATAGATAGATAGATAGATAACGTTAGCCTATAGAAGATGCAACGAGTCACTTTCTTGGAGGTTAGCACCAGCCATGGTGATGGATAGAAGAAAAGGTTTCTTTTCAGAGAATTTATGAAGAACAGATCAGTTTTGGGTGTGTTAAAATTAACAAACCAAATTTTGCCCCAGTTAGCAAGATAGATAGATAGATAGATAGATAGATAGATAGATAGATAGATAGATAGATGCAAACAGAAACGCAGATGAAACAGAAAGGAAACATGAAAGTAAGAATCAAATAAACAAACAAAATTAAAATAAATGTATTGTTTATTAGAAAGGCATATATCCATACAAATCTATATCTTCCTAATATATGCCAGACAATGAGACAGACAGAACAGATATAATTTAAATAAATTATTGATATATCATGGTATGATATAATCGATGCGAGAATATTTGAGTTTCAAGCAAAGAATGCTGTCCATCAATGTAACCAATGTGAATACTTTTAATAAAACATCTTTTTTTATGCATACTAGACATTCATTAAAAGACACGCATACATGTATGTATTTCGTCGAAATTACATTATTTAGCTTAGCTAACACATTATGTACATATATAGTGACGCCAAATTCAACCAGCTGACATTAAAAATAAAAATAAAAGTTACTTATTGAACGATCGGGCATAGACGCACGTACGTACAGAGAGAAGACCTGGAGATTACAAATTGCCAATAATCCTCAGAAGCACGCATGGGGAGAAATACAAAGAAGCATTCACAAGAGTAAAATGTGAGAAAAGAAACACAACAAAGCAATAGCCACTCGCCTCGATTGTTGTAAATGTGCGAGGCACATATGTCACGGTGGCGGTGGAGGTTGAGGGAAAGCAGGTCTAAATAAAGCGGAGAACGAAGAAACAAAATGGAGGGCACATAAAAGC
>CAHIKZ030000985.1:442500-457500 GCA_903632075.3 Acanthosepion pharaonis | reverse complement strand
AAATTTATTTTCATAACATTATACCTCGTCCTGACAAGAATCAGTAAAATACTGATTTGTTTTTTGTTTTTTTTTTTGGCGGGGAGGGCATGCTTTATTAATTTCTCAGGTTGAATATTTCAAATCCAACATGATTAACTTCTACTGATTCTACATTTTTGAGCATAATTTCGATTTTGACAGCAATCCTATAACAATAAGAATTATTATTAACTCTGATCCCATCAATCATTAAAATCACTGATGAAATACAATGTAATAACTAAGGTCCCATATCGCAATATATTATAGATCATTTATTCCCAGAAGAATAATTGACTTGCAGTAAGTGTGACGTAGCTTTAGCGATCGTTGCTAAGATTATCGTGGCAAAAATGAAGTCTTAAGAGAAAAGCAAGTAGAAAGTGACTTAAACTTGAAATAGGCAAGATAAACTTTAAAGAGTTCAAAAATTTATGTCATTTAATGCCATGTTTCATTATTTCGAATGTTTAAATGTTGCAAGGAAAGGTTTTATAAGATCTGGAAATTGTTGAGCGTAAGCAACTCCGGTTATGAAAAGTACAATTTGTAATTTGGAGAAAAAGATAGAAAAAATGCAAAGAGTCTAAAAACTGTACAACTGTAAACTGTGTCATTGCCGCTAATGCTTTACAACTATGTGGGAGGTATTTGTGGGAGGTATATGTATATTTTACCTCCATGTCTATATATATATATATATATAAGTTGTGGTATATTTATGAGATAAAGTACTTAATATCAGAGATATAAATATAAATATAAATATAAAGTGGACACTGAAGTTAACACTCAGAGGTTCTGAGTATGAACTTCAATCTTCAGTTATATATATATATATATATATATATATATATATATATATATATTATTTACTTAAGGATATTAGAGTGGAATTATACTCTATTTGTTCTCATTTTACCTGTATATATATATATATATATATATATATATATATATATATATATATATATATATATATATATATTATATTTTATATATATAATGCTTTCATTGAGACATGTTTCATTGAATAATTTAGACAAGATTTGTTTACTTCTTTTCAACTGGATCCTTTCATATTTACGGACAAGCTTTTTGGTGTCGTTATTAAAGGAAGGCAGAAAATCACAGTGTTGATACATTTTATTTTATTCCGATTACTTTCGACATAGCATAAGGTCATTATCAGGGTGTTGTTTATTTCAAGACAAATATTGTAGTGTTCATCATTTTCAAAGACAAAGTCTTTGGGTTCATCTGAAAGTTAAATTTTTATTTGTGATGTGAAGAACGAGTGTGAGTACGTGATCGCTTAACACTGCTTCAGAGGAGGTAATTAAGTATGGCGTGTCGAGAATTTGGAAGAAATTGTTATTAAAACTGTTAGTGCAAACAATTATATTTTAAACAATCTATTGTACACATTTTAAAACATCTGTGAAATATTCATAATTAGTTTTATTAAGGTTTAGTTTCAATTTTTAATATAGATAGCTTCGAAAGTTTTTAGTTTATGCTTATTATTTTCATGATGTATATTCAATAAGAATTTTTTTTCTGAATTGCGAATGTGGATAGGTATGCTACTAGAGAGAGAAATTTAAATTTAAAATTTTCAGCATCCACACTCATTCATGCCCAAGTGTAGTCGCATCAACGAAAAAAATCACATTAGTCGGTTCGAGCTCGACACACTGGACATAGGAATATATGTTTTCCTCCAGGTGTATAAATAGCGGTGTCAGACTACTGACTGCGGTGATTATTGAGTGATTATTGTGTGAGTATTGAGTGGAACTATCCAGTCGAATCAGTGTGAATTATTTTGCGTTGATGATTTGAGTTTTGATTTAGGATTTACCGCATGTTAAGCCGAGCGCTCTCCTAGTATTTGCAGAAATGATTATCTTTCGTTGACTTTTCCTTCTTTGTTCTTCTTAAGTATTTATTTGTGGTTGTAATTAAATACTGCCTTATCATAACATTGAAGTAGTGTTATACTTAAATACTAATTGCCACCGCACGTGACTGTTGTGGCCTTGTTGAGGACAGAAATATTGACACAAATAGAGGAATTGAGTTAAACAAATATACTAACAGAAAAGAAAACAGTAATACAGTCATATAAAAACGAGGAAGAATGTTAATTTCGACGGTCTGTCTTGACTGCTGCAATCTACACTCTCTAAAAAGAAGCACTACTTCTTTTTATTTTTAACTGGTATGTTAAAACCATGTTCATGTGTGCATGGGTAAATTAACATAAGTGTCACAAAAGATAGATAGATAGATAGATAGATAGATAGATAGATAGATAGATAGATAGATAGATATGCAGAGACAGAGAGAGGTAGACAGATAGATAGAAACAGAGAAAAAGAGAGAAAACAAACCTATATATATACTAACAGAAAAGAAAACAGTAATACAATCATATAAAAACGAGGAAGAATGTTAATTTCGACGGTCTGTCTTGACTGCTGCAATCTACACTCTCTAAAAAGAAGCACTACTTCTGGCATACACGTATTTTAATGAGTGTCCACAATCATTTGTAAATCATTTAAATTTAAAGTTTTCAGCGTCTTCTGTCACTCCTGCTCAGTCGTAGTCACATCGAAGTAAACATCATTTAGTCCGATGAAATTCTAAATGACAAAATGCGTCACACGAAATATATATATATATATATATATATATATATATATATATATATATATATATATATATATATATATATATAGTCTCCATAGCCACCTCTTAAAAATAAAAACAATCAATATAATTTGACCCAAATAAATAAAGCGATACATAGAATGAGAAAAGGTATAACCATTTTGTACTTGAATATAAGTATTTTAATGATTATACACAATCATTTATTTACACACACACACACACACACACACACACATATATATATATATATATATATATATATATATATATATATATATATATATATATATATATATATATATATATAATCACTTCACAACAAGCAAGGCGGGAATACCAGACGTAAGCAGGGGGTTAGAGAGTCAAGGTGAGAGAAAAGTCCGGGAATGGGGTATCGAGGAAATGATAAACGCTTAAAGGCGTCCAAGAAGATGCTGATTGACGTTGCATTAACATTTTTGAAAATTGTATTTATCAGTGAAGCAAGGCAACGGAAGAGTGTTCCACAGGCAGTAAGTGCGAGAAAAGAAACTGTCTGTTATATTCACCTAATTCAATAGCAAAGGGTGGGACCTAGATGCACAATCTAGTAGCATATATATATATATATATATATATATATATATATATATATATATATAAAAAGAAATATAGTCTTAAGGTGTGCTATATTTATGGAATAAATTGCTTAATATCAGAGATACAGCGTGTGTAAATATAAAAATTGAACAAATAGCTTTAATTAAATTCTCAAATCAAAACAAAACTGTTAAATAAGTGATATAAACAAATTTTTACTACGTTAATAAATAAATAAATAAATAAATAAATAAAATAAGAAACAAAAATTAAAAATAAAAACAAGCAATATAATTTGACCCAAATAAATAAACAAACGACTTCCGGTAAAATAACCGCCATAATAGAATACCCACAATGCACCACTAACCCGCATATATATAAATAGCCGAGAAAAATAACAGCATATGTGGCCTGACGATTGCATATAGCATGAAACAGACTGTCGCTTCTAAGTGTTGACTTCTATGTTCACTTTTATATTTACACACGCTCTATCTCTTATATTGAGCACTTTATTCCATAAATATAGCACACCTTAAGACTATATTTCTTTATATATATATTCAGTCATTTAATAAATGATAATTAATATACAATTATAGCATTTTTGCTCAACCTACTCAAATTATGAGTAGGGATTTGTCTAAATAATCTTGAATTTCCGCATTTGAGTATTGCCGCGAGCTGTATTTCTCGTAAAACCTTGTTTTATAGTTCAGTATGCGCGGTAAATTGAAATAACAATTGATTCAAATGTTAAAAGTAAAAGATATTGATTCGCTGAACTCGACTTCTAAATCTGTATGAAGATATTTGTGCTCTTTTCCAATGGATGAGGCCAGTGACTACACTCTTGGACTATGGAACGCAGTACAGATTTCTAATATTAACAGATGCAAGTTGACACTAATTCGTTTTTATGTGGTGTTTAGTTGATGAAATCAAAAGAAAATCAGATAGTTTAGACGTTGCTAATGAGGTCTAATGAGTGCGTTTCGTGAATTTTTCTACTACTGCAAATCAAATGTATGCCGGAACGAAAGAGAGAATCTTAAATAGCCGACGAAGATCGAGGATACAGCTATTTGATTCGAGACACAACGAAGTTTTTCAGCTTTAAACGACGGAAAAGGGTGGCACGACAAATAAGTAACAAAACTACCTAGAAAATTTCTTGCTTTGCTTCAGTTACAAACAGTGCTCACTAAGTTTTTAGTGATCAGCTAAAGTATGCCAGGAAGTAAAATAGAAATAAATAAATTCAACCTGTCGTTATTGTACGTCACACAAAAACCTGATTGTTTTTTTTTTATTTTGTCCAAAATGAATATAAATAAATGACATGGATAAATAAAAAAGAGTATATATGTTCGAATCGGAGTAGATAGGTTCGCCTATCGCCCGAAAAACACATCTCTCCAGACTTTTTGGAGTCAAGGTAGAGTAATAGATAACGTCTCAGATTGAGAAAGCGGAGAGTCGTGTTCGAATTCCACTCGAATCCATTATATTCACTTACGTGCATATAAAGGTCTCCCTACCCACATCTCTCTCTCTATATATATATATGGTATCAAATGACAATTGGAAAAAATCATACATTTTGCCGACGCGTTTCGTCTTCCGACTTTTTCAAGTCAAAAATAAAATCGAAATGTTTTTGTTGTTATAGTTAGATTAAAATTAAAAATTAAAAAGATAGACGCTTGTGTCTAAGCCTTTTTTTCTGGTTAATGTAAAAATTACCTTTATAGTAAGGGATTACTATTATTATTTTTTTTTTTTTGTTTTTCCATGTCGACAATATAGTTAAATTCCCAGATGAATTCTGTGGACAAGACAGATTGATATAAAATGACAATTGGAAAAAATCATACATTTTGCCGACGCGTTTCGTCTTCCGACTTTTTCAAGGCAAAAATGAAATCGAAAGCGTCTATCTTTTTAATTTTAAATTTTAATGTAACTATAACAACAAAAAACATTTCGATTTCATTTTTGCCTTGAAAAAGTCGGAAGACGAAACGCGTCGGCAAAATGTATGATTTTTTCCAATTGTCATTTTATATCAATCTGTCTTGTCCACAGAATTCATCTGGAATTTAACTATATATATATATATATATATATATATATATATATATATATATATATATATATATATATATGCATGTATGTATAGAAAGAGAGATATACTGATAGACAGAGACAAAGAGAGAAATGCCGAGCAATACATAGAATGAGAAAAGATATAAACATTTTGTACTTGAATATAAGCATTTTAATGATTATACCCAATCATTTTTGACGTTGGGAAAGATATGTATTCTCTTCTTCTCCCCCCAACTATGGTTAAATAGCAAGACAGACCAGGTTCTATAGCCTTGATTGGAGGTCACTTTCCCACCGCCGTAATGTTGATTTTCTTTTGCCTTTTCTATAAATACTTTTATGATAACTTTTCATATGAACTCTTCCCTATGATACATAGACTTTATGAATTTAAGCACAGTACGACATTAATAGAAAATGTTTCTTTAATTTCCATTTGAATTGGCTAGATGCAACAGCAAGTTCTATGCTAGCAGTTCCTTTTCTAGCATTTTTCGTTTGTGGAAATTCAACTTCCGGTTTTATTCTTTCCAACTTTGAGCTTCAAAAATTTAAATGCAATGTCAGTCGGTATCTACTGTTTTATTGATTACTCTTTCTTTTACACTCAGTGAACCCCTGCGTCTTAGCGGCATTACTGTCTTGATATGATTAAAACAATGTTAAGAAAGATGAAACTTTAGTACTAAAGCTAATTGAAGATGATTGACACAAAGTCATTGCAAGTGTGCTATACCTGAAATAGCAGAGACTCAGGGAACAACTCTTTCAGCGCCAACTTTATTCGAAAGTAACATTGTCGTTAAATTATATTTTTTCCTTTTAAAATATAAAATTAATTTAAAAAAAGGAAATGATAACAGATTCCACGGCCATAAATGTAATTATATTGTCGGTATAATATTCCTTAAAGAATTCCAATCAGACTTGATTTATGTTATAGTGGGTCAGCCATTTTGTATTGGTTATAAATAGGAATAAAAACTGACCCTCTACAATTTTTACAATATCAGATGTAAAAAAGACAACAATAAGAGAAATATTCAAGTAGAAGAAATTGTGAATTTGTTCAACAATAAATATTTTTTTATAAACACAACAAATATATAATATATGCTGCAAAAGTTGATAAACACAATAGAGTTCAGCTGCGTTCTCTCTAATTCAGTCTGTCTGTCGGTCTGCCCAGTACATCTTGTTCTGTGTTCTGATTGCTTTGTACACATTACTTGGCAAAACCGCCGCGTACGCATGATCTGCTTATAGGACACAGATTTCAACTTGTATTGGTAATATCCAATCAAGTTATGACGTGCCTTGGATTATTCCACTTCGATATTTGATCAATGTTGACAAACATACGCATATAGTACCGTTTAGAGCAAGCGAAACTGTAAATCAGCAACGGAGGAGATAATTTATTAAATGAATGTGTTTTAGTTTGTTGATAGTAACATTCTCCCAGGTAAGGGTTAAATAGCAGGGGAAACTGTACTCACTAGCTTTCATTGGAAACCAGTAAAGGATTATAGAAATATATGCAAAAATATATTCGGCCCTGGTGGGGGCGCATATATTTTGATTGATTCTTTTTGTACGGTTTATCAAACCGTTACATGTTATTTAGTGCCAGAATTTAGATTGTAATATTTTTTGAGAGCATAACAGTTTTACCAATTAATCAATAACTTGGGAAGAAGAGATGGATACCTACGTTTCCCAAGGGTAGTTGCGTTTAAGTGAATGTAACGATGCCAACGGGAATTAGAACTCGGCTCTCCGATTAGCAATTCAAAGCCGTGATCCGTTGCATCATAAGCACACACAAGATTACCGCACCCAGTATTCCCAAACGGACACCCATCTAGGTGCTGACCAGACTCGACGTTGCTTAACTTTGGTGATCGTAACCGGTGTTTCATGATGAGGTGACCATAAACCCCGCTAGGGCAAGTACTTAGAAATGTAACTAAGGTCAGTTCATTAGAGGCTTTCACTCTGGCCAGTAGAAAATGACCACAAACTACATGAAAACTGCCGTAGAAGCATGAAAAAATCGATTATTTCCACTATCGATGGAGTTAGGAAATGCAAAGTCGGTCTTGGCCTTCCCGTTAACTTGGAGTATGTGCATGTAAATTCTGCTGCAAATCCGTCGGAAATTGCGGCCGTACATTCGTTACACACACATCCTGCCTTTTATAGATAGAGGTCAAATTATTTCGGTAATTCATATTCCATTGAAAGAATCATGAAAGATGTCTGCATGATACTAACAGAAAGCATGTTGCTTTCATTGGAAAGAAGAACAGTGTTTCGTTATTACAACTCTCGAAAACTATCGCTAATGACAAAATTTATTAATAAACAAAGATTAAAACTTTCATTTATCATGGCATCTCGTTTGATTTAAACCCAGTTCGTCACTTACGGAATTTTACGAAATAAACTACGGCCATCCGACAAGAGTATTTTGTAAAAATGGCTATATTGGGATTGAGAAAAGAAAACATTCTAGTGTCAGTTTTTGGAAATATAGTAAAATCGATATCAACTGGATTACAAGCATCAATAAAAGTTAAAGGTGGTCACACTAAATACTAAGTTTTTGTCAATATTTTTTTTCTTTTTATTGATTGATCTCGTCTTTTATTGAACTTCTCATACTCTAGCCAACTAACTTACAGAATAAATGGAAAATAATTGCCCCCCCCTACCAAAAGTTATAATTCAACATTCTACCAAGTTATGAAATCTCAATTACTGACTTGCCCGTCTATCTTAAATGTGCGACAAAGCTGAAAGTAATTGTTCTAGCGAGACAAGCTTGCTAAGCATTACACCACGACGAGGTGCCCTTGTTCGTCTATATTATGTCTAAATATGTATTGTAGTTTTAGTATGAATACGTATCGTAGTTTTTTCGACGAATGTGACCAAAATAAATTATTATAATAGGAAATATAAGAATGGCGATTATGTTTTAAATTTAAAATTACTTTCCTATTCTCTAAGCATCATTTTCAGCTGGAATCCCTGGCGTTTTCCTTGTATTTTTTTAATTCATTAAAATAATCCCTTTCTCCCTCCTAGGTATGACGATAACTACACCCGACAGCAAGGCCTCTGGTCTGAAGATTGAAGGTTTTGACGAGATTAGAACCACTTCTTAACTGCTGTTGTTCCCAGGTCCAACCTGTCCCGGGTGGTAGCACCTGCTAGGGTTCCAGCCATAGGTAAATATTGAACTACCCCTAAACAAAAACAAATCACTATGAAAGTATAAAGATACATTACAACGCGCGTCACAACCTCCAATTTTCCCGGTCAGAGACCTTGTTGCCGATTGTAGCTTATCTTCATACGGCATAGTAAGGCTAAAGTCAGTACTTAATAGCAGATGTTAAGCAGACTCGCTAGGAAAGTATTAAACTTTGTAAAGGCGTCCGTGTTTCTACTTTTAATCATACAGGTGCGTATTACAAAATCTCCATTTGAAGTAAACTTTAAAGAAACTTATTGACTCAAGATTTTCATTTAAGAACATCTTGTAAAAAAAGACGACATAAAAATATCTACGGTTATATTTCAAGAATATGAGTGACGAAGTAAAAGCTAAATTAAAATAAAACCCCTTAAAATGGATACAAATCATTGGTTTATATATATATATATATATATATATATATATATATATATATATATATATATATATATATATTACGATAAACGTGCAATCAATTTACAAATTCATGAATTATTCACACAAAAACAAAAGCAAAGGTTAATGATTTAAATGGCGAGAAATCCATCATCGCAAACAATTCAAATAATATACAAAAACCTCCGAATCCGTTATGTTGAATCATTTTCAATAGCATTTTCTGATACAACAATACATATATTTTCGTTGTCCTCTTATTACTAAGAGAAAAAACAAGAACAACATCTATTCTATACCTGAAGATGTCTGTAGGAACAGACGAAAGCTTGTAGTAAAAATAAGAACTAATACGGAAGAAATTTATGGAAACAAGGATCAATTCATTCATAACGGATTCGGAGGTTTTTTATATTATTTGAATTGTTTGCGTTGATGGATTTCTCGCCAATTAAATCATTAACCTTTGCTTTTGTTTTTGTGTGAATGATTCATGAATTTGTAAATTGATTGCACGTTTATCGTAATTTAAATAACTGATCCAAGTGCGACTTTTGGATAATAAGTGCGACATTACTGTAATTATTGAACAATATAGTTCATGCCACTTTGACAGAAAATTTACCAGTAAAAAATTCGTTCATCACCATATTTATATGAACGCACAACCTTTAAAAATTTAAATCAAACTCAGCGTTGCTACTGGCGCGCTCCAAAACAATAACTCATTTTCAATAGCATTTTCGGATACAACAATACATATATTTTCGTTGTCCTCTTATTACTAAGAGAAAAAACAAGAACAACATCTATTCTATAAATGAAGATGTCTGTAGGAACAGACGAAAGCTTGTAGTAAAAATAAGAACTAATACGGCAGAAATTTATGGAAACAAGGATCAATTCATTCATAACGGATTCGGAGGTTTTTGTATATTATTTGAATTGTTTGCGATGATGGATTTCTCCAATTAAATCATTAACCTTTGCATTTGTTTTTGTGAATAATTCATGAATATATATATATATATATATATATATATATATATATATATATATATATATATATACATATATATATATATATATATATATATATATATATATATATATATATATATATATTTCACTATGATGCTTTCGTGGTAAACACGGTGCCTGATGAGACGAGCAAAGTAAAAAAAGTACCAATCGGAACTGTTTCTCCTCTTCATACGTCGGTATCATTCATTCTTTTTTATTTTATTTTTAGTTATTCAGTTTTCTTAACTCCCTCTCCCCCATCTCTCTCTCTCTCTCGTTAGTTTTATTTTGTTTTCCGATTTCTTTTCTTTCAGTAACAAGCAAAGTTTAGCATGGCTAAAGACTAAATGAGAGAAATTGATCGATGAAGTTTGTAATACGCCATTTTTCTAAAGGAGAAATGTCTCTCTAGAAAATGTATTAGTAAAGCAAAGCTATACTTTCTCCGATTTAGTGTTTCTTTCTTGTTGTTGCTGTTTTCTCTGTTGTTCTAGTTCTTGCCATTCTTCTTTAAAAACTTTGTTCTTTCTTTCTCCATTCTTTAACAGTTTAGTTTTTACTTTCTTTTTTTCATTTTTACATCTAATTCTTCTTTCTCCATTCTTTCACCGTTTGAGTCTTTCTTCTACTTCATTTTAAACTTTATTCTTCTTTTTCTCCATTCTTTATCCGTTTGATTCTTACTTTTTCTTCTTCTTTTTCTTTTTCTTTTTCTTCTTCTTCTTCATTTTAACGTTTATTCTTAAATTTCCATATTTTTTATTTATCTGTTTGAGTTCTTCTTCTTCTTCATCTTTTTCTTCTTCTTCTTCTTCATCTTTTTCTTCTTCTTCTTCATCTTTTTCTTCTTCTTCTTCATCTTTTCCTTCTTCTTCTTCTTCTTCTTCTTCATCTTTTTCTTCTTCTTCTTCATCTTTTTCTTCTTCTTCTTCTTCATCTTTTTCTTCTTCTTCTTCATCTTTTCCTTCTTCTTCTTCTTCTTCATCATCATCATCTTTTTCTTCTTCATCTTCATCTTTTTATTCTTCTTCTTCATCTTTTTCTTCTTCTTCATCTTTTTCTTCTTCTTCTTCTTCATCTTTTTCTTCTTCTTCTTCATCTTTTCTTCTTCTTCTTCATCTTTTTCTTCTTCTTCTTCTTCATCTTTTTCTTCTTCTTCTTCTTCTTCTTCTTCTTCATCTTTTTCTTCTTCATCATCATCTTTTTCTTCTTCTTCATCTTTTTCTTCTTCTTCTTCTTCATCTTTTTCTTCTTCTTCTTCTTCTTCATCTTTTTCTTCTTCTTCTTCTCTTTTTCTTCTTCATGCTCTTCTTTTTCTGTTCAATGTTCTATTCGTTATTCTGTCCTCCTTTTTCTTTTTCTTTGTTCCTATTTTCGATATTATCCTTAGTCTCTTATTTTTCTCTTTCATTTTTAAATACATTCAATTTTCTTCTCTTTTGTCTTCTCATTTCTGTCTTTTATGTTCAATTTTCCATTTTGTTCTTCTCTTCCTTTTCTCCTCTTCTCATTCTTTTTGTATTTTTTTTCTTACTTAAACTTTCTTTTGATTCCAGTCATCTTCCTTTTATCTTTAGTGCTTTTTTTTATTGTATTGTTCTAGTTTTCGTTACGGACATTTTCGCTTGTTTTACGGCGTCTTCTTCTTTTGTCCATACATTTCTCCTATTTCGTTATTTTATTTATAAATCCGAAATCTTCAACATAAGCAATATTTTCATAATGATAGTTTTATTTAAAGAACAATTACAGATACCAGTTTCCGATAACGGAGACGCAAGCCAAAGTAATATGTAGGAAAATCTGAAGACATTCACATATCGTTTAATACCTTTAACGGAATACGAATAAGACATCGTAAAACATTACGGATTTACAGTTGCTCCATGTCAATAACGGAAGGAAGTCTATCGGAAATCAAAGTCATCTTGTGCAACAAGAGTACAATTAACAGTGAGTGTTACAACAGATCTTAATGCAGGTTAAAGTCTTTTGTCTGTTTTGCTTCATACATCAGGGAAACAAGAAAAATCATTCGAAAAATACATCATTCATAGCCATTAATAGATCATGCGATCGTTTACGGAGCGTAAGCAATTATCGGCGCGGAAAGTGTAATTGACGTGCCGAGTTCAAATCCCATTGCTGAAGCTTTTTCAGAAATACCCTTCAGAAACATATGAATCCAATTTTTTTTTTCTTTGGAGTACTTTTCAAGCTGTACAAACCCATCCCAAGTTGAGGGTTACGGTGTAAGCGGTAATTAGTTTATGTGCAGAAAAACCTAGACGTGAACAGGTTAAGAGTTAGATAAGAGTTATATTATTTTGTTGTGGATTCAAGAAATCTACATCGGGCATAATCGGAAACGAGCATCCATATTACACACACACACATACACACACACACACACACACACACACACACACACACACATATATATATATATATATATATATATTGAGACATTGTTATGTTTATACATTCTTTTTATAGATACAAATTTTTAATTAAATGCTCTGTTTATAATAAGCAGTATTAAACAATATTTACCGGCCTGAATGTCCGAGAAATTTTCACAGAAAATATTAATCATTTTACGATATATATATATATATATATATATATATATATATATATATATATATATATATATGGTGCAGATTAAGTTTATATTACAATGCATGGTGCAGTTCAATTTATATTACAATGAATCATTCATACAAAAAGTAAATTAGTAAAGCAATATCTTAAATTTTCCAAAATTTCAACCTTAGCCTTGCGACTGTAAGCTCCAAAAGTTTGTATTCGTTATCAATAACACATTTAAAAAAAATAAAATAATAAAAACAAAAAGACATATTTCAATTCTCATTATAATTTTTCGTCTCAGGATGCTACCCGAATTTTACCAAAAATAAAATAATTTCCATGCCTGAATATGACTGAATATACAGTCGTAAGTATTTGCGCATTTAAGAAAGACCGTATACAGCTTCTAATTTAAAAAAAAAAAAAACAAGGAATATAACATTCATCGAGTGATTGGTACGTTAATACATCTTTAGAATTTTGTGAGCGAAGGAATGTCGCCATTTTATATCATTAACTTTACTAATTTGCTTATTGCATAAATGAGTCATTGGAATATATATATATATATATATATATATATATATATATATATGACGGACATACACAGGAAAGCGATGGATAACTTTTGGTCTGAAATACGCAAAAATCAAAAAACACTAACATCTCATTTTAACACATATATTTACAAAAATTGCACAAAATATCTTCAATATTAAAGGTAAATTAATTCAATAAAATCGATATTGCCTACAATTATGGCCCCCAGACGACTTCAGAATTTCCTGCATCTCTTCTGGACGGTCTCCTCGTTTAAGTTGTTTTATGCTTCCATAATCCTTGTCTTCAGTTCATCTTTGGTGTTACAAAGTGTTTTGTTGTTCTCTCGCTCAATTGCGCTTCACACATAATAATCAAGGTGGTTGTAGTCTGGGGAGTTAGGTGGCCAGAATGAGGGTTAATGTGGCCGCAGAAATTGTCTGACTGTCATGACTGGGTTCTGCTGATTGTGCGGCATGGGGTAGTTCTGTTGCCAGACATAGAGTCTTTCAGCAGACGCCGTCTTGGTCCAGGGCAACAATACCTCCTCATGGCACTAGATATAGGCACACATGTTGAGTCTGAGGCCCAGTGGAAATGAAGGCATAACATCGCCATCACTCCAAGCAACTCCTTATTCACTATTATAATCATTCAACTCTTTCCGAATCCTCTTCTCTGCCCTCAGCTTGACACCAAAAAAAACTGAAATGTTCGTATTAGTGCTTCCAGCGCGAATGCCAAGCTCTACTGCTTGCCGTTTCCAAATTTATGGCAGAATAAATTGCGTCATGCTGTTCTTTTTCTCACAGACGATCCCCAACTAACCCTACTATAGTGTGCAGCCAACAAAATTAAAAAAAAAAAAAAATCAACTTGCACGCGCGCAATTAAAAATATAAAATCACGACAATTTACCTATCGCACCCTGTATATAGCTGGAAATCAAATGGTCGATTTTCTATTTTTAGAAGTCTTTTAAGCATGCTCAACACATATACGTTTTCCGCTGACATGAATTAGAAACATTATGTTGGATCAGTTGTTAGGTCTAGTGTTAGGCAAGTTAGTTGCATGTGGATTGCTAAACATATATTTCACGCCATATGTCCTTACATATTTATAAGTCTATAGCATTCAGCCCTCCTTTAGCCATTGCTTCAGATCTGGTTTATTTCTCCGGATATATATTTAGAGATTCCAAAGAAGAATCTGCAGTTATATCGGTGCTGACTTGGCATCTGTCTTTCAGTCACTTTCCCACCACAGCTTTCCTGTATTTTTTCTAGAAACGCTTTCACGTTAATTGATCTGATGAACTCGACTCTATGTTACGTAGACTTCATGCATTTAAACTCAGTACCAGATTGACGTCAAGGGTTCATTTTACACATGAAATGGTTTAATCTGACCTTGTGATCTATGCTAAAAGTTTCTTCAGAGTCTGTCTATATTTCTGAGATGGGGTATTATGTACATTATTTACATTAGTCGGACTATTGTCCTCATCTTTGTCGCCATATTTGTCACAACGTTTCGGCCGTTGTACGCTACGGCCTTCTTCAGGTGGTTGGAATTTCGAACTGAACCCTTTATTTCGCTCACTGGGGTAGACTGTTCTAGTTCCACGTGCCATGTTTGATGGATGTCAGTTATCAGTTATCTCCTGCTAATTTTCCCTCTGAAAGTTCTCCACTGCCTTAACCAGGAATTGAACTCACCTTCTTTGGGCCTGTCACTGGATTTATGCCATGTGCCCTTGAGGACATCTGGGTATGAACTTCTGA
>CAHIKZ030000985.1:395000-437500 GCA_903632075.3 Acanthosepion pharaonis | reverse complement strand
AAATAGGCTTCAATAACTTTAACATGTTGTTTGATTGATAATATTTCCACGGTTGAAATTGCCAAAGACTTAAGTTAAGAAATCTAAAATAAAAATAAAAAAAAGTCATTAGACGCTTAAAATTAATTAACACTTAAAATAGGTCCAAGTTATTGGAACCCCCGCTCTCTCTCTCTCTCTCTCTATATATATATATATATATATATATATATATATATATATATATATATGTGTGTGTGTGTGTGTGTGTGTGCGCGCGCGTGTGTGTATGTGTGTATGCGTGTGTATATGTGTATGTGTGTGAGAGAGAGAGAAATAATGGAAGCATTAATAAAGAATAATGAGAAAATTCTCATCCATAACTTCTATGAACACGACCACAACCTGCTGACCGTGTTCGGAAATTTAAACATCTGCCCCATCCCTATAGATACATATATGTAAAAATCTACATATTCCGTTAAAAACCATCCTTGACGATGACTGTTGGATTACACGAAAGCGCTTCGATTGATAAAACATTTAGACAGTATTTACACATTTTATGTTCGAGAAAAGTAATTTCATTAAATAATGCAAGACAAATATATGAATACGCTTAATTTCAGTGCCTTGTGAGCCGTCTACAATGAAACTTTCGAAAACAATGATTGCTTTTCAAATACGGAATTATATATAGATATATATATATATGTATATGATGTGTGAGTGTTTTGTTTGCGGACACATGAATTTAGTTCTACACTGTACGCAGCCTCTCGTGTACGGGCATAGTGAAGCGTCTGAATCGACAGTTATTTTGAATAAGGTGGTTCTTGTTCCTGTTTACAAACACAACGACAATGGCTGCTACAGTTGTGGTCGCCTTAGGTTTCAGATCATGAGATTTTCATAGTCACATGTTGTACGTGACTTTATTTTAAAATTCTCGTTCAGCTACAAATGATTCAAGTGGTCTACGTCTCCCCACATACAACTTGTGATTTTGTTATGCCTGCAGGCAAATGTTAATAACAACCCCTCGATTTAAGCGATTGATAAGCGTGTAGATTAACTCAATATACGTGGTGACATGAGCTCTGACGTTCAACAATTCAGGCGGTATCATATAAGTCTCAATGAACATGACACCTTGAATTCAGTTCATATAGTTTTTGGGCAAAAACGACAGGATCCTGAAATATTCCCAATGTAATGATGAAGATATTAGGATGTTTGGTTATATTTTTCATAGTGAATACGTTCAATAAATTTATTAGAAATTGGCATTACTATTAAATAGTGAATTAGATTTGATTTACTATTAAATAGTAAATTAAATTGGTTTTACTATTAAATATTAGATTAAATTGGTTTTAGTATTAAATAGTAAATTAAATTGGTTTGACTATTAAATAGAATTTCGAACTAAAATTAGTTTGTAATTATTTACCTATTATTGATAAATAGTGAAGTTAATATCTAAATTTATTCAGGAATTTTTTTTTACAGAAAATAGTATTATATTTTTTGTTGTGGTACGATACACCTAATTTACATAAGTGGAGTACCGACCATATAAATATGGGTTGGTACCGGGAAGACGGGGGGAGTAAGAAGAGATCGAATGCAGAGACTCTGCCCGACTGTGATTAAGTCAACCCATTCTACAGGAACAGTCTTCCCAAGAATATACCTACTAACTGTAAATATTGTGTAACTTTTCCTTGTTTCAATACATTTTGTTTACGTACATTTTGTGTTGTATTATTATTATTCCATGCTTATCCATGTTTCAACAATTTTGTAACATTTTTCGCCAGTGGAACTTCCTTCAAGTCCAATTCTTCCCATTAATCTGCAAAAATTTTAAAGTAATGTCAATCGGTATCTACTGCCTTCCATATTTCTGTTTTTTTTCCAGCTCATTATTAATATTTGTTTTCCTAATTGTTCCACATTCAGTCACCCCTTTATGTCAGGGGGTTTACTTCATCGCTTGGGGGTAAAATCGATTAAAAAAAAATGATTAAAATATTAATCAGAAGACTGGGTCCTTAAAACTTTTGATAGAAGAAGAGAAGTTAAAGAAAGGAAATTCGAAAGAAAGAAATGAAAAAAGGCGGGAAACTTCTACTTCCTTCCGATGTAAGCCCATAGGTAGGGAATCAGTGTGTTTTGATTTGGCGTTGGCTCTTCTGCTTTCAGGAATATCATTATATATATATATATATATATATATATATATATATATATATATATATATATATATATTTCATCACGCGAAAATTAAATTCGTATTTTCCTTATTCACTTGTGAATATTCCATTGTGACGAGATAAAGCAAGACAGACAATTTTGCAGATGTCTTTTTTCTGCAGGGCAGCCGATTTCATGATGATTGATGAAAATGTACACAGGTGTATCCCCACGATAAAAAAAAAAATTGCGGAAAAACAAACGAATTTGTCAAGAGGATTAATCTTCTTCCCCGGTTTAGAAAGGCAAACGAGATTAAACAGGTTTCGATTCTTCTCATTGAAAAGAACATAAAATGATTTCAACAAGCGGCGAACCATATAGACAAAAGATGATCCATATTCGATTCATTAAGAATCCAATAAATATATATATATATATTTTCTGGTGAATTTTTTTAATGTGCGTAGGCTATTTTCAGTGACATGTTATACATTGATCCCCACAAGCGAAAAGGGCGACAAAATCTGTTACGATACGGTTACATTTAGCCAATTCAACAGTAAATTAATTTAACCTTAATGGCTTTTCTGTCTTGCATGGGGCGAGATGATTAACGCAAGGTCATCTATCAACCATTACCAACTGAAACAGTTCGGATAGTACCAGAAATTCAACTTTGTGAAACAATCTTTGAGAATGTGGATCACATTTTTCATCTTGGTAGCCATCTTTCTTCAAGCATTGACATTCAAGTTGAGATACAACACTGTCTAAAATGCACAAGATCAAATTTTGGCCGACATCAAAACAGCATTTTCAAAGATCGAGACGTCAGAACAGATATCGAAAATATTAGTATACAAGGAAGTTTTGATTCCAACTCATCTGGATGTCTCTGTGAGTTGGAAAACTTATCGACATCTGAAATTCCTTTAAGAATTTAATCAGCGTTTTCTTCGAAGTATCTTGTACGTCTTTTGAGAAGACAGAAGAACTAACAGCGGACTGGACTAAGTCAAAATGGCCAACACTCAAGCCAACGAAATAAAAAAAAACAGCTTGGATGGAGTGGATATCTGGTGCGAATGGATGGTATATGGCTACCAAAGCAAATCTTTAACTCTTATCTCAAAGAAGAAAATCGGAAAAAAAGGATGACAGAAGAGAATCAAAGACGTTCTAAAACAAAACATGAAGAAATAGCATCGAAATCAGGAGTTGGGTATCCAGTGCAATGGATAGGAATCTCTAAAGAATCATTGTCAGAGATGGAACAACAATCTTCGAATCCAAAGGATCAGCCGACCTGGAGGGAGCACAAAGATTCGTCAAGAATGAAAACAACCAAGTCCTTATCCAATATCCAGAACGATCTTTTCTCAATGTCAAATGTCCTTTCAAGCAAAAATCGGTTTCATTAACCATCCATGAGTTCACAGCCCCAACTGACTGATGCAAACAAAACAAGTCCATTTTCCTCGACCCAGAGGGATACCATCGACGACATCTTTTTCTCATTCCGACAGAGGTTGGGATCACTATATTTAAATATTAGTGGAAATTAAAATTTTGATGGAATTGTTTCACAGATTCTCACCATGATATCAAAGTTTGTAAAAAAAGAAATGTTTCAAACCTTTTTTCTTCATTTCTTCATTATAAATCTAATGTAACCATATGAATATATTCAGCGTGTCTCTCAAGTGTTTCTGTCCTATAGAAGCCAACATTTCACGTTTTCAGCAGTCATGTAAGCCCTTCAACTCCAGTATTAAAATGTCAGATCTCATGGTTAAATTGAATGTGCAGCTGTGACATATCAGGTCAAAGTTATAAATAAGAAAGCTTCTTGGCATTATTCCAGGAAGAAAAACCAAAATACAATAAACAAGAAAAAACAAAAAAAATCGCCTGGTCTCTTTTTTAAGGAGATACCCTTATAAGTGCACATACACACACACCCACACACACACACACACACATATATATATATATATATATATATATATATATATATATATATATATATATATATATATATGGGTGGGTGATTGAGCGCGTTTGAGATACAGAAAGAGAAAGAGAGCAGATAGGAGAGAAGTAAGACAGTGACCACACATAAATGTGAACATTCAATTATCAAGCCTGACGTTGCCAGATTCTTGTTTTTGTCAATTTTTCTCATACCCGCGGGCCTTGGTCATCATCTGACAAGAGGGAAGAACCTTCTGAAAGGGATGAAAATATAAAAGCATGCGTCAGATCTGCAAATTTTAATCTGACGTTACAGTATGCTTTCAATCATTTCTTTCAAATATTCAGCCTCTCACTCACCGTCGTGCTGCAATTCAGAGAACGGGCTTCCGTCACTGGTTTGCGGGCTAGAATTATCTAAGCTTATAAAACATGCACACATAAGCATTTATTTATATATATATTTTTAATTCTGCCCGCGACAAAGGTTGTCCGCAAGAGTTTTATTTTTAAGAAGGTCGTTGGTGTAATATTATAAATTTGGAATTGTCCAGATATTTTTTTAAATTTTTTCTTTTCTCTAAAATTACTGAGTGTTCTCTATACTCGCAAAATCGGAATTTTGTACCCTCCCAGCTTATAATGCATTTACACCTACTTTTTAATCTAATTTTATGCTTAATAAGTGGAAATGCCATTTATTGAAGATACTACCGTACTACATGTGACGAATTTTAACCTTACTCAAAAATGTAACAAGTGTCTAAGAGAGATGATTTATTCTTCATTCCAATCTTATTTTAAATAAAATGTGATCATTCCTCTTTATATGATACGAGGAAGGCAATATTACACGTTTAAGGCTAGACGTAGACAACTGGCTGTAGAGGATATACATAACAGCATCAACCAGCTGTTTATTAACGACAGCAGATGACAGGCGACTTTAAATTCTATGCTTTCAAGAAGAAACTTTCTCTCCTCCTTTCCATTACCTAATGGTTCACCTCCAAAGGGTCAATATTTTTTATTATTGTTTTTTTTTTTTTTTTTTTTTTTTTTTTTTTTGTTTTTTTTTTCGACTTTAACTTTTATATTTTAACAAGAAGCACATATTTTCCTATAGCTATTGTGTTGTATTTTTTATTTTTATCTTACGGACTATATATTTCGTAAAATGTTAAGCGATTGTGCATTTGCTTTCGTTAGATATCGTTTTGTTGGTGGTACCTGGATGTGAAGGCTGTGTAACCGTGAGAATCTCAGAAGTAGAAATCAGCGAGAAGTGTTCGAATACCAGTCGCATTCTTTGTTTTACCAAATTTCGCAAAATTACCATTGTGAAAGGCATGGATCCACCTCTTTTCTACGACTTAAACGTCAGATTAGACTGGAGTCTCTAACTGTTGTTGAAATCCAGTATAAGAGAAGCACAAGTCTGAATTCAAGATCATACGTGGGACATATACCTTAACTGTAACGAAGGTCCGTTCAGCATCGTGACAGTAGCTACCAGAGTTGGATTCTCTGTGTGTTGCACACACACACAAATGTGTTTGATTAGGTGCACATCTTGATTTTCACTCGTTAATCATGCTTCACGTGAATTCAACTTGTTAAACAAACGTTAGTATAATTTATAGCGTCAAAATTTCAAGGAGAGACGACACGTCCATTAGAAGTTCCAATAAATTACGGATTTCAAGCCGAAACGAAAAAATCCGTGATTATTACTTTATGTATGTAATTGAATAATGATTCTAGTTTGTCTATGTGGGATTCAAATGATAATGTATATTCGCAAATCTATCTATATATATATATGTGTGTGTGTGTGTGCGTGCGTGTGCGTGCGTCTAGCAGACAATATTTTTCTTGGATTTTCACATACTGATTTGGGAACGTTTTCACGTACATAGCGTTTACTTTAGATAAACACGTCAGAATTTTTAAAGAATTTGATTCCATAAACTTTAATGATGTAATATAATTTTTTGACGTGTCTTTATAGTTGGTAATATTTTTTTTTTATTAGTAAGGCCTCGAAGTGCTTTCGAAGTTAAGAATTATGTTCTTTTTAATCCGTGAGTCATTTGTAAAAGTAAAGCTATGGTTAGTTTTGTTCATGCGTAGTACGAGCGAGATTGAATGGAAGCTATGGTTAGTTTTGTTCATGCGTATTAGATTGAATAGTCAGTTATTCACTTGATATTTTCTAATGTCATGTATGATAATTATTTTTTTATATCATATTTTGTAATTCTGTAAATTGAAAGTAAGAAACCTACCACATATATATATATATCTATGGTTTCGCTCTGACTTTGTTATTTTATTCTGTAAGTGAAGCATTTAATTTATTGCCTATTCTGGATACCTAAACATATTTAGCAAATATATTATTAAACATATTCCGGATAGCGAAACCTATGTATTCTTTGGTTTCATTTTTTTTTTTTTTTTTGTTACTTTTGTATGTTTTCACCTTGTTTATGAATTGTCTCTTCATATTTTTCACATCACCTTCCATTTTTTAACTGACATTGTAACTTGAGGCCGTGGGGAAAATATCCAAAACCAATTCATCGCAAAGAATCAATGTCTTTCTTAAAGGGTGTCCTTCTGAAGCAATTTCGGAACTCGCTCCTATTTTTACTAATATTATTCCATGCAATTTTTTTATCTTGTTCGTTTTTCTTCTTTTTTTTCTTGAAGCATTTTGTCTTCTTTTCTTTCTAGGAAAATTTAAATTTAAAACCATTTTTTATGCTTGGAAATGTGTGTCCGTGCTTTCGCCGATCTCGCCTAATCCTAAACAATATAAGGTAACATGTACTAACTACTGTAGTTACACGCGATTAAATATTAAATAAATAATTCATTTAAAGTTAAATTTAAATATCGAACAGAGTGAAAGGTTTACAGGATTATTCTCTATTAAAGGTTTAAATTTAATTTTGCTTTGAGTCGTAATTGCAATTTATACCGTCTAACTTAACGTAATTAAAACTTAAATGAGGTACGGTACCTTGCGCATATATTTTTCTTCCCTTTTTCTAAAACGCGTATTGTGACGTATTCGAAATATTACATAGTTCGGGTTAGCAAACGTCTTTTAAGAGTGACTTTATACGAAGGGAGCATAATGAATGGTAATTTTTAAAAGAAAAGAAAACTTGAACGCACACAAACTACAGAAATCGTTTGCGTATACGAAGAAAGTTTATGCCGAATTAAGGTGTCAATTAAAGATAAAATAATTTTATTATTTTTAAATTCTTATGACATTTACGTCTATAGGACGCTGAAGGTAAAAGGCTGAAGGCCCAAGAGCCCTCCACAGCAGCTAGCCTAAAAGCTTCGAAACTTGTTATGAATAAAATAAGACTACATTTTTCAGAGAATCTATATATAAAATTTGCATGTGAGAGTGTCTTATGTTTTCACAATGTAACTATTTAGATCTCGTATGAAAAGTGACGCGTTCTAATTTTTGAGGTTAGTTATATTTAGCTGAATGTTTTTAAAATGTTCGATGATTGATCTGATCGATAAAACCGATAGCGATGTTGTGTTGTGATCGCCAAGAAAGATATAGATCTATGGAAGAGGAGTGAGTAAACAAATCTCATTAACCCAGAATTTTCTCATCAATTGCAAACGTCCTTGGAGATTCTAAACCTCTTCTAATGAATAACAGCGGATTGGCAGGTGATAAAAAAGCCAACTATTGACTGATAGGAATATATTAAGATTTGTTTTATTGACGAACCGACTGATTGAAAGTTAGATATTTGCTCGGCTCGATTCAACGCCGTCTCAAGGTCACCTTTCTAGAATATTCATTTAAAATATGTACGTATTTTGCTAATGCTGATTTTTTAGATCAGCTCGCGAACCGCCGGGGTGCTCCAGACACAACGGCAGAGAGCGAGACAGATGGGTCAACTGAAAAAGAGGCAGCGTGAAGAAAAAGGAGAGGTCTAACATCTAGAGACTTTTTGCTCTAATTAGTGTGAAAAGAAATGACGTGGTTATTATTTAACACAAAGTGAAAAGAAAGTGTTTGACGAAAACAATAAGTCAAAAAAAAAAAAAAAAAAGAACTGATACATAAAGTAAGACAAGTCAAGCACGTTAATTAAGGTAATCGCAAAAAACGTGCATCAAGAAAATAAATCTAAATTCACAGCGTGACTCCAAAATGAAATCTCTCGAATGACATCTAATCTTTTGCTCTGTCTATTTCTTTATTTATGATCTCTCCACCTCAACCTCTCTCTCTCTATTCCCCTGCTATCTATCGATCTCCTCTCCCCTCTCTCTCTCTCTCTGTGTGTCTCTGTCTCCACATATATATATATATATATATATGTGTGTGTGTGTGTGTGTGCGCGCCCGCAGATATATAGAAAAAGAGGAAAGAACACGTTAGTTAATTAATCCGAAGTTCTTTAGTAATTTTGTTTATACTTTTAAAAACAGTACTCAATACAAAAGTAGAGCCTAAATTATATTCATTCGTAAAATTCTACGAATAAACATGCTTATAAAGATGCGTGCACTTCAAGTTTAGTTATTCTAAAAATTTCATCCTTGACCCCGACATAGATCGTATAGGGTCAAATTCAAATTCGGGTACTAACAACTGGGGCGATTTTGTCGACGGGTTCGATCTCTTCTACAAATACCGGAATGAGCACTCTCAGCGGGTATTTTGGACTTGGACAAATAGTGGCAGCTCGGCTGTAGGTGTGCGTGCTAGCTACCTCGACTGATTTTTAGTTAGGAGTGTCGATGTAGGGCTCTTAGGGTGTCCAAGCTTCCATTATATAGTTTATTCGGATCATAGGCTGCTACTAATGTTACAAAGGGAACTTACGGGGGCTGTGGTGGGAAATGCCTGGTGGGACAAATTAAAATCTAAAATTCGAACGTTTGCTGCCGATTTTAGCCGTCGACTCAATCTAGATAGATTAGCGACGCAAACGGCTTTAGAGCAAAGAGTGGATCGGGCAGTTAAATCCCGTGATAGTGGGGAAGTAGCCTTAGCTAAGGCAGAGTTGGCCTCCTTGCTTATCAAGAAGGATCAAGCTCTGGTAGTTAGGGCTAGGTTAAAAAGAATGTCATCTGAGGCGACGAACATGGCCGCAGAATTGCGTGCAGAGGAGAGTAGGAATGCATCAGGGCGGCATATCGCGTGCGTCACATTGCCGGAGAAGCGGACCGTGACTACAAACTCGGGCATATGTGAGGCTTTTCGGGATTATTTTCGGGATCTTTTTACCAGGGAGCCCGGTCTGAGCCCTACTCAGTTCGACGCCTATTTAGCCGACTTTCCCTGCCTTGAGGCAGCTGAAGCGGCTAGGTGCGAGGGTCCCATCACAGAGTCGGAAATCTGGGAAGCGTTGAAACAGGTTAGCCTGGATAAATCTCAGGGATTAGATGCTCTTCCCTACGAAGTCTACTTGAGGCAGTCGCCCGTTTTTGTTCCTTTGCTGGAGCTGATTTTCAACATCTGGATGAAGCAGGAGTCTATACCTGAACGCTTCACCAGGGGTGTGATCAAGTTGCTCCGCAAGGACAAAAACGGTGGGGATGGGATAGGTAATTTTCGCCCTTTAACTATGTTAAATACAGAGTTAAAGATTTTGGCCAAGATCTTAGCTAACCGTTTGCAGCTTGTCCTGTTTCGTCTGATTGGCTCCGAACAGACTTGTGCTGTGAAACGCAGGTCTATTCAGGACAACCTTCATATGGTCCGCGCTGATCAGTTTGGATCACTTGCTATCGCATGCATCATCCCAAAGCTGATGTTGATCGTCTGTATGTGCCCAGATCCAAAGGAGGCAGAGGATTAGTTCAACTAGAACTGTCCTAAAAAACTACAAAAATTGGCCTCCAAAATATTTGGAAACTAAAGAAGATTGGATGCGTCCAGGAACATGAAAGTAGTAACCGTCTTTATCCGTAATGAAAGAAGCCAACAAATTCAAAATGGAGTTTCAAATGGGCGTAGAGATGCAACTACAGCACAATACACCTGCTAAAACTGCAAAATACCTGAAAAAGACAGCAAAGGCGAATGCAACCGACCAGTTACAGAAGCGATGGCAAGATAAACCGCTTCATGGCCCGTACCAAACAAGATGACGTAGACAAAACCTGTACCCATCAGTGGCTACGTAGTGCAGGGTTGAAAGCGGAAACTGAAGGTTTTATCCTTGCTGCACACGACCAATGCTTGCTAACTAGGAATTATCAAGTACATATACTAAAATATTGTGTCAGCCCAAAATGCAGATTCTGTGATAAATATCCAGAAACGATTGATCATCTTGTATCAGGTTGCACGGTGTTGGCACCCTCTGAATATAAAACTCGACATGACAGAGTGGGCCAATATCTGCACTGGAAAATCTGCAACTTCTACGGGAAGGAAACTGAAAGAAACTGGTATGAACACCATCCAGACCCGGTTACGGAGATACGACCTGTTACAATTCTATGGGACTAAACAATACACACTGACTAACAATCAAGGCCAACCGCCCGGATATTGTTATTAAAGATCACAAACAAAAACGGTGCCTCCTTATTGATATGGCAGTCCCTGTTGATGCAATGTATCTTTGAAGATATTCAAAAAGTTGTCAAAGTACAAGGACATTGAAATAGAAATCTCGAAAATGTGGCATATGGGAACATCAACAATCCCTGTTGTAGTTGGAGCACTAGGATTGGTTGGAAAAGATTGCAGTAGACTAATTGAAGGGATTCCTGGAAATCCATGCCTCAAGGAGATACAAAAATTGTTCTGACAAGTACAGCCCACAATTTACGAAGTGTTTTATCTATGTATTTTTTTTTTTTTTTTTTTTTTGTCAGTGGAAAGTGTCATGATGCCTTTTCTAACCTTAGGTCCCTAGGCGGGACCCGGAAAGAAATGTGTATACGCTAGAAATCAAAGAAAATAATAATAATAATAATAATAATAATAATAATAATAATAATATATTAAAAATTAAAAATAAACTAAATAAACTCAGGTCAGATTGTAATCTAAAAGTGTCTTTTACATCTACACACGGACGCATATATATATATATATATATATATATATATATATATATATATATATATATATATATATATATATATATGTGTGTTTATATATTTGTATATGCATTGATAGTGTCCATGATAATAATATTTAAACTGATATACGATGATCTGTTTATCTTTAAATCTAATTATTAAAAATGAGATAATTTCATGTATTGATATTCCTATTTTCAGAGACTTACACAGAGTGATTTTTTGTCATGGCTTTTTATATATGCTACCGAATTCGCAAAAAAAATAAATGAATTCCTTATTTTTGCATCTATCAGGATAAGTTCTTTGATGTGACTAATGCCTTTGAAATGCATACACTGCACAATCTTCAGTGGGAAATTTCTTTCCGTTCTGCACCAAGGCTATAGAACGCAGTCGGTACTGCTATGTATCCATAGCTAGTGGGAGAAGAAGAGGATTCATAACTTTTACAATATTATTTCAACTTAAGTAATAATGTGATGTATCCTTCTGTAATTAGAACCCGGCTCTCCGATTCCATGATCCGAAAATAGGTCGCCAAAGAGATGAGCTTAAAGAAGAACTCAACAAAATCTACTTGAAAAATACCAACTATTTTAGGAGAATCTACATAAAGACTATTTAAAGATTTTTATTAAGCTAAAATACGCTGCATATTCGGGAAGATATCTGTTCCAGCAATATGGCTGTGGAAGCGACATTTTTTACTACAACTGCCAAGAAAAATACACATGTACGTCATTTTTTCAGATGTTACTTGCCAAAGTATCTACAAGTTATGTCCATAATTCGAGAAGGAGAGATAAATATAGAAACTGCCCTGGGATAAAGCCAATCATCTACATTGGGACTCGGACAAGACTAGTTACATCTGCGGCCTTATTGAAAATGTGTAAATAGAAAGAGTTATGTGCATATCTTGCTTGAAGTACCAAGCAGGAAATAATTTATATAATACCATTTTTAAAGATATATATATATATATATTAATTATCAAATCCTCCTAATAATTTCTATCATATATATATATATATATATTTCTCTTTATATATATATATATATTTTTCTATCATATATATATATATATATATATTTTATCATAATATATTTTTTTAAGACATTTTTATATTTATACATTCTTTTTATAGATGCAAGTATTTAAGTAAGCACTGTTTACAATAAACAGTATTAAACAACATTTACTAGCCTGAATGTGCGAGAAATTGTCATAGAAAATATACGTCCTCCGACAGGAATCGAACCTGTATCCTATACGGAACCGTCGTATATTTAATCGATTGGGCCACAGAGGAGCGTTCGGTTTGCAAGGTCTATTTTACTGTCTTTAAACTACAATCTTCCATGATTCTCTCACGTACATTCATATCTGCTCCTGGTGTATCCGAATGTAAACAAATGACGTCACACAGTATGAAATGGTCAAAGTCCTACAATATTTGTTTCTATGAAAAGAATGTATAAACATAAAAATGTCTTAAAATAATTGTCGGATTTGTCCATTTCATATATATATATATATATATATATATATATATATATATATATATATATATATATATATATATATATATATATATTCTGGTACATCTGGACATGTGAAATTGTTTATGTGTTTCTATATTATATATTCATATATATATATATATATATATATATATATATATATATATATATAAATTTAAAAATTTGTCAGATTTTAACTTTAGAGAAATTTAATATGGAGAAACGAAAAAAAGACAATAGGAAAACTGTAGCGTTAGCCCAGGTGTTTTGTTTGATGTCAACTTTTTCAAGACAAAAAAGGAAATGAATTTTTTGAAACAACAAAATGTTTTAGCAAATAGAAGTCTTTAGAAACGTGATTGTATATTAACTGCCAATCCAACATACAAAACAAATATATTAATAAATCAATAGAAAACATTTGAGAACCACAATACAAACAATATTTCTACATATGAAAATATTCTCTTCAAACATAAAGTAATTAACGTCATTTTTCAGTTGACCATATTAATATACAATAGAGTTTCTACATTCTTCTAGTTGCTAACGACATTTTGCTTGTTGTCTATAGATACTTTGTTTCAACAAATTCATTTTATTTTTTGTCTTGAAAAAGTCAACATTGGACGAAACGCGTTCGCTACGGTTTTCCTATTGTGTTTTTTTCCTTTATATATATATATATATATATATATATATATATATATATATATATATATATATATATATATATATATATTTCAAAAAAAGGTAAATATAATTTATAAATTTATGAATCATTCATACAAAAAAGACAAATATAGAGGTTAATGATTTAAATGGCGAGAATACATCGTCGCAAAGAATATAAGATATACCAACCCCGAACCTGTATATGAATTATATGATCCCCGTTTATAAATTCCAGTTGCATAAGGTCTTTTTAATTTTTTACAAGCTTTCGTCTGTTCCTACAGACATCATCAGGTAGGGAAGTAGATTTTGTTCTTGTTTGTACTTCTCAGTAATAAGAGGACAACGAAAATAGAGATGTAATTCGAAAAAATGCTATGAGAAATGTGTTATTGTTTTGGAACGTGCGGTCGCAACGCTGAGTTTGAATTTAAATTTTAAGGTTCTGCGTTTTTGTACAAATATAGCAATAAGAGAATTCTTTTTTACTGGTAGATTTTCCGTGAATATGGCATGAACTATATTGTTCAATAATTACAATAATGTCACACTTATTATCCGAGAGTTACACACACACACACGCATATATATATATATATATATATATATATATATATATATATATATATATATATATATATATATATATACACATATATACACACACACACACACACATATATATATATATATACATATATTTACATATATATATATATATATATATATATATATATATATATATATGAAGCAAATATATGGATATAAATCACAGACACACACATATATTTATATATATATATATATATTAACTGAAATTTTATACAGATCAGCGTTCTGTTTAAATATGATTACATACTGTCTAAAATGAAAATATCAAAAAGTCAATATGAAAATTTTTATAAACAAACCTGAATTTACTTTATAACGTGGAAGATTTCAACAAGCTTTGGACGAGGGAATTTATTGATCAAGTAAAGAATGGAATTTTTATCGAACTGTTTTTAGAACTGTTCCATCGTTTTTAAAATCACTTTTGGATTTGCATTGTAACGGGAAAGACTTTCAAGCTTGTTGAAGTTATAAGAACCATTGATCACTACGTATTCCAACATCAACGGAAGAGATTTCTTTAATTGTTTATAAAAATTTTCATTCGACTTTTGATATTTTAATTTTTGGAAATCATCTTCGAATACGTCTTAACAACATCGCCCACGAGACGACTACGTGATCATATTTAAACAGAACGCTGATCTGTATAAAATTTCAGTTATCTGTCTGAATTAGTTGGGCTCTTATGTCCATCGTCTTTTGTGTTAAATTGTTATAAGTTTTAATGTTAATTATGTTTAAATGAAAATGTCCATGAAGATGGTCTTAAATAGACCGAAACGTCCGACGTCGACTTTATTTTAACATTAATAATGCATATTCAGAATTTTGTTTTTTTCTGTATTTTTCTTTCATATATATATATATATATGTGTGTGTGTGTGTGTGTTTCATTAAAGACAACAGAGAAGGTACTGCGTTTAAGCTTTTTATTTACTTTAAGTGTTTTCTTCTTTGGATACAGAGTATGTAGAAACTGTCCAAATGTTCTTTCGGCTGGAATTTAGCCATTATCAAGAATTCTTTCATTTTTGCTTTTTAATTGGGTGTATGTGTTGTGTGTATGTTTCTAGAGTTATATGGATGTTTTATTTTCCGAACACAGCACATTGCCACCGATTTTGTAGTTAATGCTATGGCTTTTGAGTGATGGTTTTTTTATTTTTTAGGAATCCGGTCACAATTCCCAAACAGAATCTGCTGAGTTCGGAAAATAAAACATCTATCTATCTATCTATCTATCTATCTATCTCTCTCTCTCTCTCTCTCTCTCTCTCTCTATATATATATATATATATATATATATATATATATATATATATATATATATATATATATAAATATATATATATATGAGATAGGAAAAGATAATATGAAGGCATTTTTAAAAGCAAAAGTCAAAATAAAACTACCGGTTTCGTCCCAGGACTTATCAAGTTATTTATTCTGGGAATTTAAAAGCGTGTAAATTAATTTTAATTAACGAATGTAATTAAATGGGGAGAGAGAAAAAAAATATATTTTTGCATTTAAAAATGCCTTCTTATTATCTTTTCCTATCTATTATTAAATTCTGTACCACGAAAAACTGGCAATGCTATTCTATTGTCCATTATTTATATTCTCTTTACAGATTTACTTTATTTCTAGGGAATTTTCCTTGATAAAATGATCAAAGTACACTGGTTTTTTAAAAAACATTATCTTACCTTATTTAAGCAGGGGAATTAAAGTGCCCATCGTCTCGGCTGACCAGACAGACCCACGAATCGCTACTTAAGTTTCACGCTCTTGCGATCTTCAGATGACCAGAACGCAAATGAATGAAGGAGGAAATTAGCATTTATACCCAATTATCGTAATAATTACACACACACAGTATATATATATATATATATATATATATATATATATATATATATATATATATATATATATATATAAAAATGTAGCCTTAAGGTGTGCTATATTTATGGGATAAAGTGCTCAATATCAGAGATAGAGCGTGTGTAAATATAAAAGTGAACATAGAAGTCAACACTTAGAGGCGACAGTCTGTTTCATGCTATATGCAATCGTCACGCCTGACGATTGCATATAGCATAAATAGACTGTCGCCTCTAAGTGTTGACTTCTATGTTCACTTATATATATATATATATATATATATATATATATATATATATATATATATATATATATATATATATATATATATATAGAGAGAGAATAAATCCTAACGAGCCAGGAAAACCTACCTTGGTTTCACCTAAATGGATTTTCAGGGTAGACAGGCTAAAAAAGGAAATGGCGGAACAGTATTTCTTGATAAAACCATTAAAAGCATAAATCCACGTGACAAAAAAAGAACACTATTCTAATAACCAGGCTCTTCTATGTGATTAAAACTACTTAGATGATTATAATAACGTTTTTTGAAGCTACCTTGTGTAGATCCTATGTACATTTCTTGTCAGTGTTATCTGGTTTATTATATATATATATATATATATATATATATATATATTTACGTATTTCTTTTAAGGAAATAATTTATAGCTTCATTTATCAATATATTCAATTAATAAATAATTATTTTCACTGATCTCTCAACGGATAGCTTCAGAATTCGGCGATCCTGCCTCTCCACTAGTCATGTTGGTAGCATATATTTTTATTATCCTTTTCTTTTTGTCTATAATATATACAACAGCGAGTAGCTTTCTTGCAAAGATCCTATTATTTGTAGCCCCTGATTTGATAAACCGCTATCCTAGCCAAGTACTGTTATTGAAAAATGTTATGTAATCAATCAACACTCCAAATTGCAAACACCAGACTGAGTACAATTAATCAACTCGGAATATAACGAAAGACAATCTCCGTTATTTCACTCTGTATCGTTTCAATTTAAAGAGTTCTCGTAATTAGTAATTTGAAGGCTGTACAGAAATAACCTGACGTCTTCGACCTAAGAGGCACCGGCACACGTATACTGACAAACGCATGGCGAGGTGCGTTGAAAGATTGTGAAAGTCTCAAGACATGTAATTTGATTGCAAAGCAGCCACAAAGTCGCCCATTGTTAGGGGCAAAAGACCGGGTTGTTCATTAGACAGTGCTGCCACCTGGAAATAAAAGCTTGTGATTCTATTAGTTTGCTCTGTAGCGAAGAATAATTAGTAAGAGTCTCGTATCTCACCGATAACCTTTTTTCCCCGTGTGCGTATTACTTATTAAGTGGAATGAAACGTTTTCAATTAACTTCGACTACTGCGTGCTCTGTGCACACATCTGAAAAGCCAGATCGTATCTTAGCCGTGTCATTAGCTGAATATACACACGTTACATTTGCCTAGAGCGGCGTTTCCTATGGCGAGGTTTATGAAAGAATAGAATACTGAAGGAATTAGATTCAACCTTCCTATTAAGATGTAGCATATCCCAGCACAGACATGTGAACATGTGCAAGGAACATCGATGTAAGAAATGGAGATCACCGAACCGTGTTCAAATTGCGGCCTAGTCTATTGCATTCACTTTGGCGTTAATGTCATTTGGATAGGCATGAATCGATCTCGCCCCAGGGCTAATGGCCACGTCACGTTGAAACAGCGGTCCCCGTACAATCAGCGAAGATAAGCAACGTTGAGCCGGGTCAGTACCGAAATGGGTGGCCGCTTACTAATAGGTACTGTAAAGTTGAATGTAAGTGTAGTGTAATAGATAATGGCTCGGAATTGTTAATCGGAGAGCTGATTTCCTATTCTGTTTGAGTTCTTTATATCCACTTACCTGCAAAATATCGTTGGGAAAAGCAAGAAATCGCCTCTTCCATCATCTATGTCATTAAGCCATTACTATCTCCTAAATAAATTCTCACAATCTAAAAAAAATAATCTGTCTTTAAATAACCTGGAAAGTTTTGATAAACTGTAAAGCACAAATCGATGTATCAATCATTCTTTTCTCTTCTCATTTTTATTTAAAATTTCAATCGAAGGAAGGCAATGAAGCCACTAAGGCTTATGAGTGTGAGAGAATATGACGAAAAGATAGCATTATTAAGGAGAGAGAATCATATAAAGAAAAGGATTTAAGACAGCACATATGTGACATTGGATTTAAATTTTTGATGATCAAATTTGAATTGAACGCAAGGAACAGGAAGAGAGTTCTACGAGCGGGAAGTGCGAGAGAAGAAATTGCTAACGTAGAAATTCCGGATGCATTTTTGCCATTTCAACAGGGTCGATTCTTGTGAATATATTGTCTGTGATAAGACTTTTATTTCATTTTTAATGGATAAATAAATAGCTCTATTCAAAACACGTATATGCACTAAGATAACAATTATAGCATCTGACAACTTTTTTATTTAACATAAATAGATGTTTAACATTGCTTAGCTTTTTCCTTTCTTTCTTTGATTTTCTCACTGAAACCAGGGAGCGGTTTTGATATGACAGTTCCGTGATTTCCCGCTGTCAAAACGGAACAGTCCATTAGTTATTAGGCATTAGCAGGGCGTATCGCTCGAGCAGATTAACTAGCGAATTAACTGTTTAACAATGAGAGGACGAGCAGAATTATATATATATATATATATATATATATATATATACAGTGTAACTCAGATATAAGAGACACGGATATAAGAGAAACCTGGATATAAGAGAGATTTTCTCTGGTCCCAAATTAGAGCCTGTGTTAATGTATATAAAATAGACCAAACCGGATATAAGAGAAACCCGGATAAAAGAGACTTCTTCTCCGGTCCCAACAACTCTCTTATATCCGGGTTACACTATATATATATATATATATATATATATATATATTCACATTTCATTAAATACGAGAGACAAGGTTGTTTTATTTAGTTCTTTTATACAATTTCTCATACGATCTAATAATTTTTTTTCTTTTCAGATGATAAATTATATAAAAAACTGTCCGAATATACTTTTTTATCCTAGCGATATTAGCCATTATTATTAGCCAATTTCAAGTGTTAAATATTTTACCTGTTGAATAAGAAATAGTTTGTTGCATGTATCTATTTATATAATGATTTCATGTTACAAAACATGGTCAAGATCTTTAACAGTTAAAATATTTAATACTTGAAAATGGCTAAATGTATAGCCGAAAGCGCTCGGATAAAAAGAACATTCGGACAGTTTTTTTTTTATGTAATTTATCACCTGAAAAGAAAAAAAATATTATTAGATCGCATGAGAAATTGTATAAAAAAACTAAATAAAACTACCGTTTCTGTCGTATTCAATGAAATGTGCATGAAAAAAGGATTGCTGCCTAAACACACGCGCGCACGCACACACACACACACACACATATATATATATATATATATGAATACAAATATAGGTAACTATACTCGTTTCGAAAAACACTCGAACTTTTGATTTGCCAATAATCAAATCAATCTCCAGGGAAAAAAAATGTTTTAAAAAAAAGAGCTAGAAACATGAAAGCCTGTCGAAAAAAATCGCACAGATACATGTTTGAAGCCCAAAGAAAAAAACCCCGACACGAGTAAACAACTAACTAATAAAAGAGTTCGATACAACCGTAGAGCAGACCTAGATACACCTAGTGAGCCAGACAAACCTACCCAGGTTTCAACTAAACGGATCGTCAGGGAAAGCCGGCTGTGTGAAACCTAGGTAGGTTTGTCTGGCTCACTAGGTTTATCTATCTATCTATCTATCTATCTATCTATCTATATATATATATATATATATATATATATATATATGATAAAATATATTATTGTGGTATGCTATAGGTAAAGTACTCAATATCAATGAGAAAGCGTATGTAAATATTAAATATAAATGTGGATACTGAGACCAACAACTGAGTCTGTTTTCAAGGTTGAACGCAATCCTCAAGCCTAGCGATTACATTCAACCATGAAAGTGACTATCACCGATATATATATATATATATATATATATATATATATATATATATACATACATGCATATATATATATATATATATATATATATATATACACACACACACACATATATATATATACACACATATATATATATATATATATATATATATATATATATATATACGTGCGTGTGTGTAAGTGTGGGTGTGTGTGTGTGAAGAAATACGTGTTGAAAAAAATAAATCCTTACTTTTGACTTGATAAAGTCCATCAGAGTACGAAACTGCTCGTCTAAGCTATGTTTTCCTTTTGTTTTCATTCATATTGTACATTTACATTATGTAAATAATGTAAATTGTTACAAAGATACAAAAAAAAAAGATTTATTTTATTAATAAAATAAAACTGTAGTTGACACGAACTCTCACGTGAATACGTGAAACGCGATATTTGAAAAGGGAATAGAATACGATACTTAAAAAAAGAATCGACGTCGTAACGGAAAGTGAAAAGAGAATTCGATTTCAACAGAAGTCACCAAAACACTTTCAGAAACAAGCACAATATAAAAGCTTTTCTTTCTCTTTGTCTGATATTCTTTCTTAATTTTATTCGCTTTCTCTTTCCTGTCCCCAGAGGCATCTATTTGTTTTGGCAAACGTATTCTCGAGGCTCTCTGCCATCTTTGTAGAGGCAATATTATTTGAGGTGTGGATAAAATAAGAGCTTATTCCTTATAGTTAATGTGCTGCCAGCGCCAAGCAATGAAAAAAAAAAGGTTTTGCTTTTACTTCCGCGTGTTGACTTCCTATGAGGTCGCGTGCCAAAGAAAGATTTTTTTGCCAATCATTTGAAACATGTCGGGAAAGGATAAAGACAAAATGGCGTCGATTAAAAGAACATGGGTTGCCCAGGATTTTGTAATTCTCGTGCTTTTTGTTTACTAGTACTAATTTATTTTTAATTAAATATTAAAAATAAAATCACAAATAAAATTTCAAAATGTTTTCCATTGAATCATTTAGACGAATCTCTTTCTTTTGTTTATTTGTTTTTGTTTTTTTTTTTGTTTCAAAGTTTGTTTACTGAAACCTCTTGATACCGGAACTGGTAATCGTGAAGGTATTTTCGAAATTAAAAAAAAATTATTTGACCCACAAGAACTCGGTATTCACTCTTCTTAAACAAAATTTCAGAATTTTGCATCTGCCGTTTCTTCTATATGAGTCCAGTCTACTTTTCTGCTGTGTGAATCAAATTACATGTCGAACCAAACCTTGTGATTGAAACTGGGTTAACGTAACTATTTTGAAGGCGTCGTGGTTGGACTATCAGGAAGTACAAAGCCATCGAAATCGAGGATTTGAAAGTTCTGGATTGATAACTCCTGTACACAGCGGATTATTTGCTCGCAACCACAAATTTAAGGTCTCCGTCAGCCTAATTTTAAGATATTTTGGGTTTCTGTGGGCGTCAATGAGTGTGTATAAGCATGCATTTCCAAGAGAGATTAGTAAATCATCCGAGAAGACTTTCATACGTATAACATACTAAACAGAGTTTATTCTCTAGGCAACACAGACAGTATTTTATGCAATCTTAAATGTAATATATGTTTTCCATTCAGTCGCAATTTGAAATTGATATCTACGCTCTTTCTAATAATGATTGGATGATTTTAGCACACTATGTGGGATGCTTATTAAATCGTCCTATTTCACAATGTCTTCCCACGATTTCTGCTGCAATACAAAGGAAACGTTGCTAGACATGATAATTAAATTGAATCCAGAATTTTTTTGATTAATTTTGCGTTGGTTTTCTTGAATATTTTCTTTAATAGCAGTGCACTGGATTCTCGGAGGGCTGGACAGAATAACACCCGCTATGTTTATAATAATTAATTATATAAGACACGTCTGGAAAAGACGAATCGATATTTTACTGTAGATGGGAAAGGAAATGTAAGCTATATTACAGCAGAAATATATATGTGCACATATATCTATTGTTAAAATAAAACGTTCTTCAAATACAGGGTAGCGATACCAGCTTTTATTTTTTGTCAGCATCACCGACAAGACGTACTAATATACATACACACGCACTGATATATATATATATATATATATATATATATATATATATATATATATATATATATATATATATATATATATATGTGTGTGTGTGTGTGTGTCATTCGCAGACAAACACGTACGCTGTATCACAGCTCATCAGTGTGACTAAATATCTGATTGTTTCGAGCCAGGATCGAAACCCGACTGATCTGGCATCAGTCGGAGATTTTCCCCTAAGACATCGTCTATCTGCAGAGAGGAAAGTGAATTTTACATATTTATTTTGAATAAACATGCCAGTGACTCAGAGTGCTCGATTCATAGGAGAGATTTGCATTATCAGCAGTAGCAGTCAATGTTTACAAAGTCGCGATTTCTCTCTAAATTGTTCGACCGAAATTTATTATTTTGGTGTGCATATATATATATATATATATATATATATATATATATATGGGGGCGAATGTATTGCATCATAAATGGTTTACTTGTGACGCTTTTCGTCCATTCGGTCGTATCAGACTAAAAGACAAATCCTGTCACTAGAAAAACCTTTACAATTTGTGATACAATTTTCCGCCACACACACACACACACACACACACACACACACACACACACACACACACACACACACATATATATATATATATATATAGGGTGTCCCTAAAATCTGGGCACATAAGAAATTTAATCAACTAATTTTTTTTCTTTCCATAGATTAAACATGTTTTTATAGAAATAAACAATTGACTACTTTTAACGGTTTAAGCATAAGCAGAAGGTGTACTCAATGAAAATCACACATGCAGCACACTTTACTGAACGCATACAGAGTGAATGCGATAAAAGGGACGGTAATGTGGTGTCATTGCCTCGAGTTCACGTGTATCTCACATCACACTTTGCATCACAAATGATGGAAACCATATTGAAGATGCTATTTTTTAATATTCCAGTTCAATAAAATGTTGCTAAAAATTGAATCTCTTGAAAACATATGCCTATATGTCCATACTTTGGGAAAATCCGGTATATATATATATATATATATATATATATATATATATATATATATATATATATATATATTGTTATGGGGTCCACCCCTTTTTCATATAAGTGGACTCTACCAGTGTACCTGGACTGCTGCCGTTAAATACCCAGAGTTAGATAGTGAGAGGGTAGTCGGAAAGAGAGAGAGAGAGAATATACGAACGGAGATAGTGTGAGGTAGCCTCTTGTAGAAGTCAGTGAAAAGCACGTAGACTCTAAGGAAATCCTACTTCGAGACTGTATATATACATATATATATATATATATCTGTATTTGTTACTAACCGTGTTCCTGGATTTACTAATAGTATAACCCTTTGTATGATTGTGGAAATACATTTTATTTCTTATATTTAATTATTGCGTTTGTTCTTCATTGGAGACCGAATTCATTTCGGAATCCACAACATATATAAAGAGCCAGGCAAACCTACCTAGGTTTCATCTAAACGGATCGTCAGGGAAATATATAGTACAATGCAAACAAGATGACGCAGCCATAGAATGACGATGTTTGTATTTTTACCAAGACATGTGAGTAATAGAATTCATTTATTAATACAGGGTATTAATACATGTGTATATATGAACATTATGCAAGTCAAAAATATTATTTAGTATTTTGCTGGGTAACATTTTCCTTTAATAGCAGCCTTAATTCTTCGTGGTATACTAAATTATTTAGTAAGTCAATGTCCTTCGCCAGATTTTCCAGATTTTCTTTAATTTGCGAAAAAACTCATCTTCTGTGTTGGGTTTCGTATTACGGCCACGCTTGTCAATTATCGCCTAAAGTTTTTCAATTGATTAATGCCCGGACTATGATTAGGCCACCGGAAGAGTTGCAGTTTACCCTCATCGCGCTTCCTCTCTGAATAACGTTTATTCTTTAAAGCAATATGTTTAAGATCGTTATTATTTTGGAATGTGTTGCGTTGGGTAAACAGTTTTTTTTTTTTAGCAGAAAACCACATTTGAATAAGAAGTATATTGTTGTAATGATTCCCTTTATTTTGTACAAATTACCAGCTTCTGCTGCTGAGAATGCACCCGAAACGATAATTTTTTTTATCATGTTTAAAAGTACCCTTAGTTGTCACTGGAGTATTCGGTTCACCGGGCGTATAAAAACAGTTATTCGTCCTTCATATCAAAGAGCAAATGAGCTTTCGGTATTCCACATAACATTTTCCACATCATATTTAATCCTGTGTAAATGATCTTTGCACCAAGCCAACTGTGCCAGTTGATTTTTTTTTGTCAGATGCGTTTCTTTTTTTACGTTTCTTTTTTATTTATTTGGAAACAATGCCTTTTGCTTTAAGCCTGCGTCTGACCGTTCTTGAAGAAACCGCCAAACTACCCGCTTTGGAAATATTTTGTGCTGTTGCGAATCGATCTTTTTTGAAGTAACGAACCAAGTTTCTATCTTCCCTGTCGGTAGTTTTTTACGGTCGGCCACATTCAGTTTGTCTATTATATGTCCTAGTTTGATTTCTCTTTTTGATTAACTTGCGGACACATGACGCACTTGGATTAATCTTATCAGGTATCGATCTATTCGACAGCCCAAGATCATGAAAAGTGTCGACTTGGCTTTTACTGAAGTCAGGACAATGCTAAGGTAAGCACAAATATAATAAACTTTATATTTTGTTAACCATCATTTCTATGGGTGCGTGCATTTTTTGCCTCGTAATATATTCATATATATATATATATATAGATATATATATATATATAGATATGTTATATATATATGATATATAACATATAGTCGTTATATATGTTATATAGATATAGATATGTTGTATATATATGTTATATATAACATATAGTCGTTATATATGTTATATAGATATAGATATGTTATATATATATATATATATATGTTATATATAACATATAGTCGTTATATATATATATATATATGTGTGTGTGTATATATATATATATATATATTATAAATTAATTGATTTAAAATGTTTGTTTTTTTGCTACACAGTTCTAACCATGTTTCAAAAATGGAAGCTAAAAGTTCCGAATTTAATTTTGTAATTAAATTAAAGACATTAGTTCCATTTCATCCTTAAGCGAATTTTGGAGTAACTTTTAAAATTACTGGGTTTTGAAGACACAGCTATAATCATAATTCACGTTTCCATTTAAATTCGGAGCTTTTAGCTTCCATTTTTGAAACTTGGTTAGAACTGTGTAGCGAAAGAAACCATATTTTAAATCAATAAATTTATTATATTAATGCTCTTTAAATTACATCGAGCACTATTTTGTAAAAATAAGAATATCTATAAGATCACCGGATTATATATCTTACTGTTCTTTCATTTTTTATATATATATATTAGAGACATTTTTATGTTTAACGTTCGTTTTATAGATACAAGTATTTAAGTAAATGCTCCGTTTATAATAAACAGTATTAAATAACATTTACCGGCCTGAATGTCCGAGAAATTTTCATAGAAAATATTCGTCCTTTGACAGGATTCGAACCGGCATCCTATACGGAACCGTCATTTACGCTAACGTGCCTTAACCGACTCGGCCACAAAGGAGTGTTCGGTAGGCAAGGTCGAATTTACTGCTTACCGAACACTTTCGACTTTCAGATCATTATCAATAAGAGATGCAGTGCATTTGTGGCAGTTTTAACTCCTTTTTCTTTATCTTGATATTCATTAGGACGTTCGACGTTTGAAATGGTCTAACGTGACGTCATGTGTAACTGCTATTTGGAACGAGGCTCTACAAAAAGAATGCGATTTATTTGTTTTATTTTTTCATTTAATTTCTTTGTTATTTATTTATACTAATATATGTACGCACATCAATATATCACATGCACTACAATATACCATTTCCTATAGTGAATGATATATAATTAATGTGCGCTATATATTGTCTATAAGAAATCCGAGACTTCTGAGTCTTGCAAAAGGTGCTATAGATAACTTCGGTGTTGTCAGCTAATATTTAGCTTATGTTTATAGTTACATTTTGGTTGTTCATAATGTATTGGTCAATGTGTGAACGGATTGGACTAAGTTTCGGCAGGTTGGGTGTCAATATATGCGAGAGTGTGATGCATCTTTTCTTGATAATGACTTGAAAGTACTTGAATAAAAGTTACTAAATAAGAACTGAGTATGGCAAAGCAAATTTTTAAAGTAATTATCAAAAGAATTGTCGTTGTAACTTATTTGTTCTGTATTTGCTATTTTTATTTACATGCTCTTATCTTTACGAAAAACTACAAAAAAATCCTTTTTTCAGTGTTCGTTTAAATTAATCAATTAAAAGCTTAAAATGTTCACTTCTTTGTTGATAAAGTAAATTTTCTAATTAAATGTAAATGTTTTGCAAACATATTTTGATTAATGTAACAACATTTTATATATATTTTTAACACTTTTGTGTCTGGTCTTATGATTTTTACCAGGAGTGTATATGAGTAGTCCTATTAAAGAAAAATTATATGAATAAATTATAAACAAATAATGTCGGATAAAAAAAAATTATTTCAAAAGATTACTTTTGTTTACGTTTCGGCACGAAAGCGGTGTATAATAGATATCGGTTTGCGGAAGTCTCAACAGGAGGCACAATTTGGTTTACAATGTCGTTCCACAGACGAAAATAAAAGAATGCAGATTTGAGTTCTCTCAGAGGCACAATTCTTCTTTTGTAGAAATCTCAATTTAAGTCATTTATTATATATATATATATATATATATATATATATATATATATATATATATATATATGTAGTATTTTTCTGTTTTAAAATATGATTCCTTCGCTACTTAAGAGTTCTTAGGTTTTAAAATCGAGAAGCCGAAACCATCCAAATAATTATTAAAATTAAGTTGAATTGAGGTTTTAGTCCCGCTTCATCTTCAAGCGAAATTTTAGGAATCTAAACAGCTCAATTCATCTTAATTTTAATACTTATTTGGATGGTTTCGACTCTCGTTTTTGAAACATGAGAATTCTTACGTAGCGAAGGAATCATATTTTTAAACAAAAAAATATTATAATAAAGCTCTACTTCTGTACAGAGCACTGTCTTCATAAAAATAAAAACAAACATACTAAGGAACTCCGCATTATTGATCCAACGTGTTCTTTTCTATTTTCTGCATACCTGTGCACTTATATATATATATATATATATAATAATATATATTATACATACATATATATATATATATATATATATATATATATACCAAATCTGCATTCTTTTATATTCATTTTATATATATATATATATATATATATATATATATATATAGAGAGAGAGAGAGAGAGAGAAAATAGGAGGGTATATTTATATATATATATATATATATATATATATATAGGCAGGATGTGTCTGTGTGTAACGAATGCACGGCCGCAATTTTCGACGGATTTGCACCAAAATTTACATGCACATGCTCCAAGTGAGCGGGAAGGCCAAGACCGACTTTGCCTTTCCCAACTCCCATCGATAGTGGAAATAATCGATTTTTCATGCTTCTACGGCAGTTTTCATGTACTTTGTGGCAATTTTCTACTAGCTGCCACGAATAGGCAGGAAGATTCTACTGGCCAGCTTGAGAGCCAACAGCTGACTGACACGAATTTTAATCAGCATGCAAAAAAAAAAATCGATAGCTGCATTCGTCACAAGTGGGAAAAATTTAAATCTGCATGGCACATTATTCCAATTGGCTCATTCGCTTGCTTAAACACAACGTTGATTCTGATTCCGTAGAACTGGGTTGGATGTGAAAAAGTATTTGTTGTTAACATTCTTTTTTCATTCGGTTTTTCCAGTTTCGAGTCTTTTTTAATGCTGATCGTTTTGTGTTCATTTTGTTACGTCTTTTTTCGTAACAGATTTAATGTTTAGTATAGAGCTTAGAAAAAATTCGCAGTGTGAGATAGGCAAGAAGTAAGGTATGTAGCAACATCAGCACGGCAAAGGGTACTCCTTTAAAGGCAAGGAAGGGCAAACATATTTTAATTCAAGTGATACTGATTGCTGTATGAGTGCTAGTATATATATATATATATATATATATATATATATATATATATATATATATATATATATATATAAGCAAATATATGGATATAGATCCGACAGTATGCAGAAAAATATACGGAAAAAACAAACAAAAATCCTAATATGCAATTACGTTGTTTTAAAATATCATGCAACAACTGTGACTTAACATATGTGGGTGAAACATGTAGGTCCGTAAAATCTCGTGTTTTCGAACATAAACGAGATATTCGCCTCGGTAATTCAAACAATGATTTAGTTGTACACACAACTAAATCTGATCATAATTTCGATTTTGATTCTGTGAAGATTTTAAAATATATTCATAATAAAAATCTTAGGCGGATATATGAAGCAGGCATAATCTCACGCACGGTGAACACTAGACCTGGCTTCTTTAATATTTCCCCTTTTCTAGCAAGATTAATGCTCGACAAACGTACATATAAGTTTTAGATTAAAATAAAATTATTTTCATTTTTCATTCAAAATACTCTATTTTAGGAATACGTTTTCACAACATCGCCCACGTGACGCCGACGTGATCATATTGAAACGGAACGCTGCTCTTGAAAAATTTCAGTTGTCTGTTTTGATTAGTCTTACTCTTATGTCCATCGTCTTTTCATGTTGAATTGAATATAGTCTAATGTTAATTATGTTTTATGAATATGTCCTGAAGATGGTCTATATAGACCGAAACGTCCGACGTTGACATTATATTAACATTAAAACAGCATAATTGCATATTAGGGTTTTTGTTTGTTTTTTTTCCGTATATTTTTCTTCATATATATATATATATATATATATATATATATATATTCCTATTGAATTAAGATATAATTAGTTAATTATCATTTCCACCCGCAAATTTTAAATTTAAAATTCGTAGGATTTTCAAACTGTTTATGATGTCAGTTTCTAGAAAACGACTACTTTCTTTCTCCCACGTAAGCAGTCCCCTTCTACAAATTGATACCATAAACAGTTTTAAAAATCCTGCGAATTTAAAATTTAAAATTCGTGGGTGCAAATGATCATTAACTAATGGTACTTAATTCCAACTGTACGAAGATTTTGCTCTATTTAATGAAAATAAACATTGAGAGTCGCTAGCTCTTCGTGAGTTAGTTTTGACATTTTATATTTATATGTAAACTTCTATATTGTGTCAATAGTACTCGCTTGGATTATACCAACAGATTACCACACACACACACACACCCACACACACACACACACACACATATATATATATGTATATATGTTTAGTGTTTCTTTATGATTTAAAATATAAGCTGCACACTGTAATATATTTACGACATCAGCTCTGCAGGACAGTAATAATTAGAATATTAAATTATGTGGAAAACTACTAAGACATTTTTACTTTACTAATTGGATTATACTAATTGCATTTCACTTTAACAGATAAATACATATATCAAGAAAATTTCGTTGATTTCTAACTTTTCAAAATTCAAAAAATTCTCACGATATCGCATGCTCCAAAAATGTATAGTCAACTGTAAATAATATAGCATTACGTAGTAAATAGCATGACGTAAAAAAATCGTTCGGTCTACATATCGATCCTCTTGGTGTTTGCCCATGTACGGGAAAATTATGCCCTGAAGATGACAATTGTCGAAAGTTCTTGACATGTTTTTTTTTTCATCTGAGAACAACTCGAATATAAGGATCTTATTATTCAAGGAACTGATAGTTAGTTAATGTCTCATTAAGTTCTGTTAGCGAAATAGTTTCAGCATTAATCACATTAACATTGCTATTTAATTTTTTAACAAATTTTAATTCGTTATATAAGATATAAGCTGCACACTCTAATATATATATATATATATATATATATATATATATATATATATATATATATATATATATATATCATCGTTTCCTGTGTATTGAAAAACATGTTCCATCTATATGCTACTTTGAGTTTATATCTAAGTATTTTGCTTTATACGTACACATACATATCTATCTATCTATCTATTTATCTATTCATCTATCTATCTACATAGATAGATAGATAGATAGATAGATAGATAGATAGATAGATAGATAATGTCCACATCTTGATAGCCGGTTTTTTTTTCATAGTTTTTGACATTTTTATATGGAATTTTCTTGCTCTTGACCGAAATTAACTGTATTTTTATTCCTGTCCTATTTTATTTTGTGAACTGACGTAGCCTTTCCAGTTGTGATTTATTTAATTACATCTTATACAGGTTGACTTCAATCCTTCTTCAGGAAGCAGCATTTGCGTCTTTACATTTTAATCCGCATTTTAAGTAGAGATCACTGTCATAGAATGTCATATGTTTCTCCTAAATTACGATTCAAACGAGTCTGAAATCTTTTTTTCCCAAATGCCTCTGTATATCGATCAAGAACTTAAGTTGGAAAAACACATTTTCACTTATCAAAAGTATAATCATTTTCATAGTTTAACATATTTTTCGCGCGAAAACTAATTAGATGTAAGAAGGAGATAGCAGATCTAATCTCCTAGTGTATTTTGCTAATCAATTATCAAGGATGAGCATGTTTTCTTCTTATTAAGTGTAGCTATGTCTCCTGTATGTCCGTATTTGTGAGAGGCACTCTAAAGATTCTAGAGAACGTCTGTTGACTGTTAGGACATTTGATTTATTCGGTAAAGATATCAGAATAATCCAGACGTAGCAGTATCCTTGAAACTCTCTGTTGTGGATTCCGAGATGAAATCCAGTCTCCAATGAATGACAAACGCAGGAATGAAATATAACAAATAAATGTATTTACACAATAATACAATTGGTAATACGGTTAGTAAATCCAGAAACGCGGTTTGTAGTAATAATATATATATATATATATATATATATATATATATATTATAAATTAATTGATTTAAAATATGTTTTTTCCGCTACACAGTTCTAACCATGTTTCAAAAATAGAAGCTAAAAACCCCGAATTTAATTTTGCAATTAAATTAAAAGCATTAGTTCCATCAAAATTCGCTTGAGGATGAAATGCATGGACAGTGCAGGTGAGTAATGAGAAAGATATGAAATTTCTTGGTCGCATAATGAGGAACGAAATCATGGAGAAAAGGTTGATGGCGAGAACGTATAGTGAAACAAGGCGTAAGCTAACTACCTTAGATATAGGAATGGCAGGACATTAACTCTCTTTTTAATCAATTATCCGCGGAGCAAGGCGATAATGCCACTAAGAGGCAAGGCGTTACTGAAAGTGAAAGTGAATTAGAAGACATTAGAAGGAACCGGAAACCTAATCATAAACGGAAACTAAACCGGTTAGTAATGAGACAAACACTGCTTAGTCCTACAATGGTTAGAAAGTTGTGGCGAATCATGACCATTTTGTTACCAGCTGAGTGCCATTCACTATAACAAGTCAAGAGAATTAAATCAAATCAATAATCACTATACACTCGTAGAACGAATATTTCCATAAAACTTTTAAATAAGGGTTTTCATAGACTGCTAACAAAAAAAAAAAAACTCTCAAACAAGTCCCATTAATCTTATTAAGAGCTGTGCAAAGTTGTCCAATTTATTTACCGGAAGTGAACAGAACTTTACTGTCATGCTCAGAGACGGCCACTCACCCTGTCAACATCCCCCATGCAATTAATTTAAAAACATGTCCGGTGTGGCCTTTACTGTGGCCGCTATATCCAGCTGAGAATTGCCTTCTGTGCTACATAAAGAAATAACTACATTACTTGTCGCTCTCCGCTTAGTTCTTTTCATGTATACGTTGATTCGTTTGCATAAAATAAATATACATACATTTTTGTGCATGTTTGACGTATCTGGTTTCACGTCACATAAAAAAGACATGTTTTTAGCTGAGAAGATAAATATATCAACGTACAGTCATGTTCGATACAGTTAGAGATTCGTGTCAAATTGTTGATTTTCTTAATCTCATAGGGACGTTTGTATTATTTTTTATGTTGGGTGTAGTTGGTAGTTGGTTCAACGGTTATGGGCGATCTAGGCGCAATCGGCAACAGAAGTTCAAATTCCTTCCTCATATGTGGCATTCCCTGAAACAAAAAATGTCTTCAGGAAATGCTGGAATCACATGAGGGGTTAAATACTAAGGTACATTGGTATTCCTAATCTTGTTTGGCAAATGCTCTTTGAGGTCTTGGCTGAATTCACATCTGGAGAAAGCTAGCCGAAACATCTCGATTATCATTGAAAAGAAGTCACTGCAGTTCAAAGAAAGATACAATCATATAGGATTTGGAGAGACATTCCTTGAAATTGTATTTAGTTTAGTGTGACCAAGTACTCAGCTACTCCGGCTGGAGAGCGAGAGACAGACCAAGAAGTCACTAGAGCGACTCAGTGACATGCTCTCAGAGCCCACGATATATCTCTCCTCCAGGTCACTCGCCTTGCCGCTGACAGACGATTGTGTCTCCCCGCGTCGCCTAACAATACAAGCGGAATGAAAAACTAAACTAAACAACTAATGTTTTAGATTCTGCATCCAATATCGCCGCATCTTTTCCCCTATATCTATGAGGATAAGAAACTGAAACTACGTGTGTAACATTGCAGCTCAGTCCAGACACCAGTTTCGTTCCCCGGGAACAGCTACTTCCGGCCAAACTCTGGCTTAAAGGTGACTCGGTGGTTGGAACTCAAGAAATGAGCCGATTGTAGCAGTAGGGAAAATTCATTCGGTACTAACCTTCGGCTGTAGACGAGAGAGGCGAGCGAAACTGTCTTCTTTTTCGCGTCCCGGTGAGCTATCCCTCCTTCACTTCTATGTGGGTTTCTCTCTGTTTGTTGCTTCTCGGAACCATTGTCATATACGGAACAGCGTGATTTGTCATGTCATTTTTGTCTAAATATAATTTATCAAGAACCTAACGTCAGTGTCGACCGACATGGTTCTTGTGAGGTCCACTTCACTTAGCTGATAATCGTCGAGGAAATAACTGTGGAAACTATCTGTAACATCCCTCAGATTTTTTCATTTAACAAGATATCGGCTGGCGCTGATATCGTTTTACGAGTAACCTACCTAAGCAGTTTTTGTAAAAGGACAACATTTTTATAGCTGACTTGGCGCAGAATTGTTTTTTTTTCTTTCAGAAAAGGAGATATTACAAAAATTTGGTTACGCAGATTTATATTTTTATATTTGGCAAGATTCGACAGCATTACTCTCAATAAATTTCTGCCTAATCATATATATATATATATATATATATATATATATATATATATATATATATATATATAGGGGTATTTATATTTAGGGTATTTATATATATATGGGAGTGTATGTGTGCACGCACTTGTGTGAATGCGTGCGTAAGTATGGTTGGGTATGTGTGTGTGTGTGCGCGCCCGCGCCATCAATTTTTCATGAGATTTCGAACGAAGAGTCGCCGTCATCGTTACCCGCGCGCATCCTAGCATAGGGATCGTCCTCCTCCTATCTCACTATATTCCCTTCCTCCGCTCTCGTTAGCCGTGACGGAGGTGGCTGTGAATCAAAGACTTTGACGAAGCCCTTCGCGTGGATTTGATTTGGGGGGACAACGCTGCACGACGAAGAATCCGACACGCTTGGCCAGAAGCGCCTCACTTGCGGCTCGAAGTGGATTGAGACAAGTGAGATTTGGCAAACGTGGTTGCATCACGCTATCTGATACTTGACCGATGTATAAATGTAGGTATGATAAACTTCCATTTCGAAAACGAACCGATGATAATAGAAGACGTTAAGTTAGATACGAAAGACGTTTAATATATTAATACATAAAAATTAAAAATTCACTTGTCAGGAAACATGAAAACACGACGGCGATATTGAAAAAAAACAATATACGAATTTGTATAGAGGGATGGCAGAACATGAACAAGCAGGGAGAGTAATTATTTATTTCATTTTTACAATGATCTTCTCCCTATACAATCCACAAGTGTCAGTCAAAGAAGAGAGTTACAGACTAAGAGCTACAGGTTATGGAAATATGTGGGGAAGAAACCTAGACGTGTTAAGTTTGTAGCGATCGGGGCAACATCCTCTTGGTAATCGGTTCCGCAAAACAACGGTGCATTGGAGGAATCCGCGCGAGTAGAAGTCAGTGGGATATAAAGGTAATGAAAGTTGTTCGCTATAATGTGCGTCTGATGTCGGGTCGTAGCTGTAAAGATTAAAACTGGTGATGCATTCCGATGTGGCCTGGGAGATGGGTAAATATCTAAATATAGCATATTTTAAAACTATATGATTACCATAAAAACAATGTAACGGGACTGACATCAATTTTGATATAAAAAATGCTACTCAACAGAAAAGAAAAAATAGACGAGAATGTTTAGAAAATGCTTTGATCGCTAGTTCGTCCACAATAAATTTGCTTCCAGGCTCTTACAACATTGCATCATTATTGGCAAATCTTCTATTATCGCAATGTGGAATATTTAATAACAAATATTATGGAAACAAAAAGAAAATAATCTAAATGAAATTGAGGAGTTTGCAAGCATATATATATATATATATATATATATATATATATATATATATATATATATATATATATATATCTAAATGTTAAACACCCCGTCGTTCGTGTGGACACAACAACGAAAACAAACCGAGTCCAATGAAGTCCTAACGGATGAAACGCGTTACAAAAACTTTTTACATTTTTTCATACATCTTTCTTTCAAAACGTTTCTTGACATATATATGAATTTATATAAAATGTATATCTCGTTATCACACCCACATTTATACACACACACACACACACACACACATATATATATATATATATATATATATATATATATATATATATATATATATATATATATATATATATGTATATATATATATATACATATGTATTGCACACACAAACGCGCGCACACACACATGTGCAGCGCGCACGCACACACACACACACACACACACACACACACACATATATATATATATATATATATATATATATATATATATATATGTATTGTATGTATGTATATATATATATATATATGTATGTACACACAGACGCACACACACACGTGCAGCGCGCACGCACACACACACACACACATATATATATATATATATATATATATATATATATATATATATATATATATATATATATATATATATATATATATATATGTAGCGGGTGTAACAGCAAAATTGTACTAATTGTGTAAGGGTTTAATTGTTCATCCCACAAAGTTTTAATATCTAAATTTCCCAAAACTTAATTGAGGTTCATTTTTCCAAGTTTTCTGATTGGACATTTAGCCATCTTGACACCATTTATCGTAAGGATATGTAAAAAAACAAAAAAAATCCTTTGAGCTATTTAGCTAGAAACAGAACAGGTTAGACCCCTTTTGAATCAGCCCCACTATATCTTCCTCAATAAGCAATTGTTATAGGGAAAAGATCATTCATTTCCTTCAATAATTGTACCAACATTCATACCCTGAATTCCATCTTCAAAGTCCGTTCAAGAGCCATCAAGAGAACGGCGAATAACTTTAAAAGTAGGTGGAAAAGTAGGAAGGTAAATTTGTTCAGGAGGCCGCAAAAGGAAGGGAGGTCATCATTTCAACTTAGATCTAAAGATATCAATTCGAAAAGATCAACGCAATCCATAAGATGTTTGTCAGGTGAGAGGGGAGTTTCACTTAAGACAGTTCCAAGAGCAGTGAAAAAAGAGTTGAAAATTAAATCGTACATGAAACGTGTGAAGCACCTTATTAGTGCAGGACAAAATGTTAGAAGGTTAGAGAGGGCAAAGACATTCTTAAATAAGTTGGAAAATCATCCTGCACTAATATATTTATGATCTCTTTCACCGATCGAGCACAATGGAGAAAAGGGAATTTTTATCGGTTGCTGCTGCTGCTGCTTTGATGCTTTTCTCTTCGTAAGAAATGAGCGTTATGGCAGCCGGTATGGCGTTTATATAGCACGTATATAATGCGTTAACTATTCTCTCTGCCTGCCGTTTACCGATATGCTGATGTAAATATCGGTCGAATTTCGAGGCAATCGGATGTCTAGCCACACTGGTTTCACAGCGATACAGCCTGTCTATGAATGACCCTCTCTCTCTCTCTCTCTCTCTATATATATCTCTATATATATATATATATATATATATATATATATATATATATATGTGTGTGTGTGTGTGTGTGTGTGTGTGAGAGAGAGTGTGTGTATGTATATGTATTTGAACTTTATTAAAAAACATTCATGAGCTGAAAATCTTTATTAGTGATTAACATCTCATTTTCCTCTATGATGGATTTCATCACGATTCTTCTGTTTAGCTTCGAGAGCAATTATAGATTCTTATTGCTCAAAGTAGATTACAACAATATTATAAAAACCTTGGAGAATTCCAGTAAGATATATTTAATTATTTCGAAGATACAAAGGTTCAAAGCTTAATCTAACAACTGGACAATTTTATTCTTACACGATTTGAACAATTTTGTTGTTCACTATATATATATATATATATATATATATATATATATATATATATATATATATATATATATATATATATATTCATGAGTTCAGTAGACAAATTAAAAGCATAAAGAAGAAAATATGATAGGTAATTTAAATTAGATTAGAAATAAGAAATAAGATATTGGTGCTTTGGATTTTAATTTTGCGTGTATGCTTATTTAAAATCCAATATTTTCTTTGTTCATAGATAATTATATACAATGAAAATAAGAAGGAATTTAGCTAAGAAAATATATAAAAAATAACAATGGAAATTAAATACAATGCTTATTCTTGATGAGAACAGATTTGATTAAATCATTTTCTAAACAAATAGGTTATGAATGACATTCTAAATGAAATAATCATTAAACAACTTAGCATAAATCCCCAGAGCAACTCAAAGCATTGTCTTCATTTCTAACTGAAATATCAACCACGCATGCGCATACCTCTACAATGTAAAATAATTCTGGACATGTTCTCTTTTTTTAACGTAAGAAAATGTTAACATTTTGCTGTCATTCTTTGTTCAATTCTGCCATCTATTCAAGTAGTTTCTCTTGTCTTTAGTATGCCCATGAGTTTGAAAACAACTTAGGTCTTTTTAAACTCATTATGTGTCTAAGAAATTTCAACGGTCGTTTTCGATTCTAAGGATAACTTTTTGCTGTTCCTGTTTTACTTGAAACTTTCATGTTGCTCACTAGGTTTTTTCATGCCGTTCTAAGCATACGTCAGTAGAACCTGATCTATTTCGCTTCAAATTAGCATTACTCTGGAAAGAGATTGTCTTGCATTTACTAATATATTGGAGATTAGATATCACATAGAATTAGAGCAATCTATGTTCCCCACGAGCAGCTCCATCCCGCAAACTATTACTCTGTGGAACCAACTTCCAAGAGGATACTTTCTCAATCACTTCAATCTTAGCCAGTTCAAGTGTCGGGCTAACCATTACTTTCACCACATATCTGCATGCAAAATGTTATTCATAATATGTTACCGTCTTCGTCGAGTGGTTTGGGGGTTTTGATCATCGCTGTGTAAAAAAAAAGTCAAATTTTGAAAGAAATCTATCGTATTTCTGTGTTGTATATTTCGTCGTTTATCAATAAATATGTGTTAATATATGGGACGATCTCAAAAAGGTAAGCTGTGTATTTGAGGGGTCTTTTTATGCTGTTCTAAGCATGCGTCAGTAGAACCTGATCTATTTCATTTCAAATTGGCATTACTCTGGAAAGAGATTGTTTAGCATTTACTAATATATCGAAGATCAGATATCACATAGTATTAGAGCAATGTATTTTTTTTCTAATTATAGTTTTCGATGCCCGTCGCTCATTGGGCGTTCAACTCAACCCAAAACTCAAGTGGAGCTTGTAAATACGATCCTTCACCATGCAGGAAAAACGGTCGGTTTTCTTGATCGCTCCAGGAAGAACCTGACTCCTCAAGCTGACCTCTAGTTTTAGCGATCAGGCCGAAAAAAGAGTACTGCATGACCTTCACAGTCTTCATTTTCCTGTAACGATAGAGTCCAAAATCGTCTTATTTTCAAAACTCCGACATCTTATTCTATCGCTATTTTCTTGGAACGTTTTTCAGACGAATTCATTCTTTATTTCCACTGGATCTAACCTTCATGTCTAAGACCTGCCATGCTACACAAATTGTAGCGAACTAGCCACATTCCCTTCGTATTTCATTCCTATGTTCCCCACGAGCAGCTCCATCCCGCGAACCACTACTCCGTGAAACTGACTCCCAAGAGGATGTTTTCTCGATCACGGGCTAACCGTTATCTTCAACACATATCTACATAAAATATTATTCATAATATGTAACCGTCTTCGTCGAGTGGCTTGGAGGTCTTCATCATCACTGTGTAAAAAAATCAAATTCTGAAAGAAATCTATCGTATTTCTGTGTTGTATATTTCGTCGTTTATAAATATGTGCCAATATATGGGACGATGTCAAAAATGTAAGCTGTGTATTTGAGACGTCAGCATGGCGTTAGTATATGTTATAGCTGACGTACCTATTCTATTATTAATAGACTCTCCCACACATAATAAGTAGTAGTAGTAGTAGCGGTCGCCATTTAGGCTCAGTGGCGTTGAGCGAGTCAGTCGATATCGGACATTGACGTACCAACCATCACAACTAGATTGCTGCGTCGTTAACTCTTATTTCAAGTTCCTAACGTTTTGTACGTCGAACCTAATTTAGGACGACTTATTGAAATACAAGCCTCCACTGTGAAAACTACTCTAAAACAGTATAGAAATTAATTCTGTGTAGAGATTGAATTCATATAGTAACTTGATTTTGACGTTCCTAATACGTAATTCACATTTTTTAGCAGCCCCTTTTGCTGACACATTTATTTTTATGTATAAAATAATTAAAAATATTCTACTAGAAAAAGCACTCACGAAATGTAATATCAGATTTCAAAAAAAAAAAAACTAATGATTTGTGAGGAGCTTTTTTTAGTGATAACTTGATAATGTATGAATGATTAATTAATTGAATAACTGAATTTCTTCTTGTATATGTTTTGAAGCTTACGTCGTTCTTCGATATTTTAATCGTGATACGTCGTTTTTAATTTACTCTTTAATGAAATACGAGATTGATTAAATTAGATGTCTAATGAGAAAAAAATATCTTTTTTCTAATCTTTTGTGAAAAGTACGTTTTACATTTTAATTCCAGTGAATAATAGCACTAGAGTATTGAAAGTTCTATATAGTCTTTTGAAAGAAATTTCCGATATTTTTTCTTATATTTTTATTTCAATTGACAAATGTCGCTTTGTAGGAAAACATCGAGACGAAGTCGATAATATAACTTTAAAAAAATAACTAGTGAAATATATTAGGAAATCGATAAAAGCAAGTTTCTCTCAACCACTTATACCTGTAGAAATGATTGGGCAATATGATAAAGCGGTTAACGAGATAGGGAGGTTTCAGATCGATACTCAATAAGTGACCTAAAATCTGTCTTTTAGCGTGATGAAATAATTCTACGTATTCTTTATTCATATCAGGAAGCTTACGTCCATATCACGATGAAACAGCGGTTCCTTTATGATAACCAAAGTTAAGCAATGTCGAACCTGGTTGGTACCTAGAGCGTGAACACTTGGGAATACCAGGTGATATAAGCCTTATTGAGCGGGTGGTCTGATGAATAATGGCACGTAATTGTTAATCGGAGTGCCGTGTTCCAATTCCCATTGGGTTCGTTATATTCACTTACTCGCAAATACTTCTGGGAAATGTAAGAATGCACCTATTCTTCCTCAGCTATAGATTAAATAGTAAGTCTTTTATCACTAAACCATTATTATTTTCCTAAAAAGAAAATGTTGCAATCTAAAAAAAATATTTTCTGGCTTTAAATTACCTTCAAATTGTTAAGCCGTAGAAAACGAATGAATCAAACAGTCTTATTATATTTCCGTACGTTCAACGAAGTTAAGCAACGTCGAGCCTGGTCAGTATTTACATTGGTGGCCGCTTGGAAATGCCAAGTGTTGTAAGCTTTATTGTGCGTGTGATGTAATGGATAATGGCTCGGAATTCTTAATCTGAGAGCCGAGTTCCAATTCCCGTTGGTTTCGTTATATTTACTTACATGCAAATAACCTTAGGAAAGGTATGGTGATTTTCTATTGGCTTAACAGGCTATGTTATTTTTTCTCTGAACTATTTTAATCATTTTATACGAACGTATTCTCTGCCGATGTAGAACACTAACCCGTGTTTAGTGCATTTTTTGTCAATTTTTATTTTTTTTTTATCGTTTAAATTTAAGCAAGGCGATAATGCTACTGGGGCGCAAGGAAGTGAAAGAGAAAAAAAAAGATTATAGCAGAGAAAAGATGGCGACTGACGTTGCATCTAAATTTTTGAAGATTGTTGGTGGCAACGAGACGATTACACCTAGTTGCCAATGTAGTAACACGCTGAAATTCATGCAGTCGAAGCACTAGGTAAAAAGCTCATCAGAATAGTTACCAAGACAAAGAGAAATCAGGTCACGTTAGGACAGGTCGATTTTGGAACCGGGTTATTGAACTCAATTTGAAAGTTGGTGTTTTACAATGCAAAACTGACAAAAATATTTTCCCAAATCTTTAATATTTTTTGAGCAAATGAGTTTAAAGATTAAGTTTAGGTTCAAAATTGTAGCGTTGGAATTTCATTCCGGTGATCAGTGAAGTCCTTATAAAAATGACAGTGTAACCCGGATATAAGAGACCGGGATATAAGAGAAACCCGGATATAAAAGAGATTTACTCTGGTCCCAAATTAGAGCCCATACTTACCTAAACAAAATAGACCAAACCCGGTTATAAGAGAAACCCGATATAAAAGACTTCTTCTCCGGTCCCGACAACTCCCTTATATCCGGGTTATACTGTATAATTTACTGCGGTTTTACTCATTTTATATTTACAAGATGCATGGCATAAGCAAATTATTACTAAATCATAACTCCATCAACTAAAACCTCTATTTTTTTTCAAAAGAAAATTATACTAAACAATATAGCTATATTATGATGTATCATGTTATATAGAGCTGTAGTTTTTTTGTGTGTGATTTTCAATAATCAATGCAAATGCAAAACATCTTGTCTTATAATTTATGCTCAGTAGTAATATGGTATTATATACACTTTTACCTATTATTCGCTTTTATTAATTATGGTCTATATATCTCACAAATTTTATTCATTGAGTAACCTTTTGTGTAATCTTTTACAATATTTTTAAAGAGTTTTTATTTATCGAATACAACAACAGATGCATACTTTGCGTGTTGTGATTCATAATTATAATTCTGGTTTGAATATATATTTCTATTTAATGTATCTAATAAAAATATATCTTTATATAGATTCATTCTTGAAATAGTAAAATACTGAAGTAAAATTTTAACCAAAATCATGCGGAAATGAATTATTTCTGTAGATTTTTTCGGATGATATTTAAAAATAAACGTTCCAAAATTTGTGAAAGCCATGAATCTAACTTTTGGTATCAGTTCATATATATCACGCCCCCTTTTCACATCAGATTTTCTAAACGACATAAAAAGAAAGCTGCCTTAATACCACGTCTATATAAGTAGATACTGGGTCTGTCTATATTTCTGAGATGAGGTATTATGTACATTATTTACATCATTCGGACTATTGTCCTCATCTTTGTCAGCATATTTATCAGAAAGTTTCGGCCGTTGTACGCTCCGGCTTTCTTCAGGTGGTTGGAACTGAACCCTTTATTTAACCAACACCATTATCCACTGTGCCATGTGTCCTTGAGCATCCAGCGACAAGACCCAAAGAGTGGGAGTTCAATACCTGGTTAAGGCAGTGGAGAATCTTCAGAGGGAAAATTAACAGGAGATAACTGATATCTGACATCCATCAAACATGGCATGTGGAACTAGAACAGTCTACCCCAGTGAGCGAAATAAAGGGTTCAGTTCGACATTCCAACCACCTGAAGAAGGCCGGGGCGTAGAACGGCCGAAACGTTGTGATATATATGGCGACAAAGATGAGGACAATAGTCCGAATAATGTAAATAATGTAGATATTAGGTATCTTGAGGCGGTGTAATGGTTACTAATCTTGTCTCGCTAAAGCAGTTACGACTGAATAGTGAGTTCTATCCTCACT
>CAHIKZ030000985.1:262500-390000 GCA_903632075.3 Acanthosepion pharaonis | reverse complement strand
TTCAACAGTCAATTTCTAGTGAAGAACTTAATATAATAATAAACTGCGGAATATCTGTTCTCATTAAGAACAAGAAACAGTAGGTTAAGAACAACTCTAATGATCTCTTTGATATTTCTATTGGACCATTTGACCATGTAGAGTTTTCTGGCCTGGTGGGTTTATTTAGCCTATATAATCTTATCGCTTATAATGATGATAATGTTGATAATATAGGGTTATAGGGAGATGATTGTCTTATGGCAGAAAGAAATTCCACTAAAATTAAGGTTGATAAATTAAGGAAAATAATTCATGGATAATCAAAAAATTTAACCCTTAAGGTTACGATGAATATTAATGTTAAACAGGTAGCTTTTCTTGATGTTAAATTTGGATCTTGTTAATGATGCATTCTATACATATAGGAAAGTCAATGATAAACCATTATATATTCAACCTAACTCTAACCACCCTCCATCTGTGATCAAACATTTATTCTCAACTAAAGAATGTATGATTAGCAGCAACTCATCTAACAGAGATGGGATTAATAAATATAGTGGTGTTTGTAATACTCCTTTAAAAATTAGTGTTTACAAGTACGCAGAAATCAAGTATAGAAAACATGATAGTAGGAAAAGAAATAAGAAAATCAATTGGTATACACTCCCTTTTACCCAAATGTTCAATACGAAGTTATGCCATAAGTTCCTCCATTTAATTTTTAATGCATTTTATCCACTAGGACTTCATCGGACTGGGTTTCTTGACGTTACTACGACTACGCATGCGCATGAACGGGAAATGCTGGTTGTTTCAAAATGATGAAAGAATATTTTTTGTTTAAAATAATTTTTGCAATTTACCCATATACATTTATATTCTTTTTCCTTCCATCATTTCTTTTAAATACCTCACATTATTATAAAAGAAAATCTTTCAAGAACGGTGTTATATTGTAAGAGCCTGGGCGAAATTTAATGCAGTTCAAAAGTTTGAAGCCATCAGCCAGAATTAGCATGGGTGAAGCTGACAGAAGAGCGAAAAAAGTGAAAAAGCGCTCTTAGTATCGTTGAACAGAGAATAGAATATATTACCAAACTTGAAGTCTGAGAAACATTTGAAACGACTGCAAAACACGTGCAGCAGTAATCAGGCTAAAGGAGGATATTTTGACGAGAGAAATATTTAATCATAAAATGCTTTTTTTTGTCATCATGAATTTTAAAATAAATATCATGTCTCATTTTTTAACTATGTATAAATATTTTTCCCATGTAACGTACGTTATTGTAAATGATTTTTATTTGATTGAGTTTTGTTTATGTATTAGGATTTTAAATGTTTTATAAAGCCGAAACATATTTTCTATTGTAAGAATAATTCAGTTTTTTCTTAGTGAGTAAATATTGCACGAACAATTTTGTTGCGAAAATAATCATTTCCAGATAGAAATCATGCTATTTATCCCATCAATAGGGAGAGAGATGTGAATTCATACCTTTCCCAAGCGTACCTTTGCGCGTAAGAGAACGTATCAAAAGTTAGCTTGCACATCTATCACCTTCAGTAATTACATTTATTTTCTCTAGTTTAATTTTTGTTATATGAATTATGAACATTTTTAAGTTGTTAGGACCTTGAATAAATTCTCGCTGTTTTTCAACATATGGCGTTACCAGAACTGCGTACGTGTAGTTTCAGATTGTAACTCATCTATAAGTAAGTACTGTAAGCAAGCCTCATATCCAGTGTATGTCATTTCACCGAAGAGTAAACAACTTTGTTTTTTATAGCGTTAAATATGTAGGACTTCGTGCTAAAGAAAGGCTATTTGCGGAGAATTTTACTGCACTATTTTATTCAAAAGGAATCTCGAGCTGAAGCACACAGAATTCTTATTGAGTCTTACGGCGACAATGCTCTATTGGAAACAACATGCAGAGATTGGTTTAGACAATTCAAAAATAATGATTTTGATGTTGAAGATAAAGAACGTTTGAATACGAAGAATTGGAGACAGTTATTCATGAAGACTAATGCCAGACGCAAGCTGAACATGCAGAATCATTTAGCAGTTTTGAAATGTATTGTGAGACCGGAAACTACCTACACAATAGACTCTTCCAGGCCTATATTAAGTAGGCGACATAGCACTGAGAGACCGAGACAGAGAATGACAGTGAGAGTCTAGTACGACTACCAGTGTTGGACACTAACTTATAGTAAGCTCCGCTTACAGTATCTCTGTAACCTGTTGTTAATATATCTTTCTTACTTCTAATCCGTGTTCCGTGTTTTACTTCTGTGGTCCCAACTTTGACCCCACATCAAAATGTTTGAAAGCATTAGAAATGATTCAAAAGCAAGGACATTCGGTGCCGTGCGAATTGCAGTCGAGTAACTTCGAATGGCATCTTGTCACGTGTGAACAACTGCTTCAAATGAAGTAAAGCAAAGGTTCCATGCATTGTATCATGACCGGCGTTGAAAAGTAGACACACACGATGACTTTAAGAGTAGAAGGTTGTCGGGTAAGCGTGGCCAGGCTTCAACATCGGCGCCAAAGCCGAATATTCATGGTTCGAAGCTTCTGCTCTGCATTTAATGGGATCAGCTGGGTGTAGTTTATTATGAGCTACTCAAAACGACCAAAACGATCATGGGAGATCGGTATCGACTACAACTGACGCGTGTGAGACTAGCATTGGAGAAAAAACCGTCCACTATACGAGCACAGACATGACAAAGTGATTTTGCAACATGACAACTCTAGGCCACATGTTGCAAAACGGGTGAAAACCTATTTGGAAACGATGAAATGTCAAGTCCTACCCGACCGGCCATATTCACCAGACATTGCCCAGTCTGATTATCACTTGTTCCGATAGATGGCACATGGCTTGGCTGAGCAGCACTTTCATTCTTATGAAGATGCCAAAAAATGGGTCGACTCCTGGTTAGTCTCAAAAGACGCGTCGTTTTTTTGTTTTTCTGACGTGGAATTCATATGCTGCCAGAGAATTGATTTGATTCAGAAGACAGAATTGATTGGATTAGTTTTTGAAAGGGATGATACCAGTGTGCGGCAATTTTGGAAAGTGCCAGAAAACCATGCCACACCCAAGTCTTGTGAGTGATATTAGGTAGCATGAAGACTCAAGTGATCGTGCCCGGGGTTTGAGTGTGTTGATCACGCTAGATAACACGCTCTCTTCCAGTTAGTGCAACTAAGGCCTGCTCAGCTTAGTTGTAGTATGAAACACCGGTAGGCTCTGTGGGTGTTGAACAAACACAAAGCGTCGTCTGGATAGCCGCCCTAGGAGGCGAATTGTATATATATATATATATATATATATATATATATATATATATATATATATATATATATGTGTGTGTGTCCATATATATATATATATATATATATATATATATATATATATATATATATAGAGAGAGAGAGAGAGAGAGAGAGACATGTATATTATACACATATATATACATACGCAGACATTATATATATATATATATATATATATATATATATATATATATATATATATATATATATATAGTTTCGTGCATGTTTATCTATTCCCTCTATTTTGGAACATCTCATACTCTCCCCTTCTTTGTTTATTTTTTACACTTTCTCACTTGCTGATGTTACCATCTCTGCATATTTACTTATCACACTTGCCAAATATCTCTCGAATTGTCTGATCTCTCTCTTCTAATTTAGGCCACGGGAAGAAAAGCGTCAGCATCTTATCTTGTAGCACCACCTGCTTTTAACATGTGTTAAGACTTCTGAATATAAATAAACATAACCTTACTGCCTTTTATCACTCGTGCAGCTTACAAAGCAGGCAAACATCTGAAAAAATGTTCTTGATTGAATTAAGTTTAAAACTGGGTACAATTATGTACTAAATGTTGGTTAAGTAATAATTTTGCTCTTATATGTCATGTCCCTTCACGATGTTTGCTCTCCACAACATTTGATGCTTTAAGTAACTTTTAGCGTTTATTATCATCTTTTGTCACGAATACTTGCAACAGTTTTAAATAATTATTTCGAACTCTATATCTTAGCTATTTTCATCAGACTGCTTGATTTGTTCGTTTTAAATATGGTGTTTTTCTCTATAGGGGAGAGTATACTGAAATATGTTTAACATATATATAAACAAATACAGACACTCATGTGCACCCACACATAAAATATCATGACGTCACATTGAGTGACTTCGAATTGGTTCCATTAGAATTAAAAGCCAGTTGGATGATATCCTTCAAAATGGATGTAGCAACATCCGAAAGTATCCGGAAAAATATTATAAAATAAAAGTTAATGCAAATTTTGGTAAATGTACCAATAACGCAAAAAAATTTATTCGGAAATTTGAAAGATTTAATTAAAAAATAAAGTTGTTAGAGAGAACTTGTAGATATTTAGCAAAATTTTTTTGAGAGAAATGCTGCCGAAACAAACATTAATTACATATATAGTGGCCTAAGAAAAGTTTTTTAGCCAGGAGAAATAAACTACATCCAATTTCAAAATTTAATTACGTAATCCAAAATCAACATGAATAAAGAGTATTTGGAAGAAAGATGGAGTAGGTCCTCCATTTGCTAGTTTCAGTGATTGTATTCGATTGTTCATGAATTTGATCAAGTTATCAACAACTGTCTGATCCATATTTTTCCACTTCTTTAACAATGTTTCTTTAAGGGTTGCCACTGACGTAATTTTGGTTGCACGCTCTCGAAGTCTTCGGTGAAGGTGCTCCCAAATGTGCTCTATTGGATTCATGTCAGGATTTTGCTCTATCCATGTCAGTGACTTGATTCCTTCTGATTACTTCCAGGACTTCCCTACTTTGCTCGTATGACATGCAATTCCATCTTCTTGACAAAGGTAGACATTCTTGTCAATCTGATTGGTTTCAAATAGTAGAAGTAGTCCTTTCTCTAATATTTGAGAGTATTTTGGACCATTCAACAGCTTGTCAACAAGAATCAGCTCAGATTTTACACGATAATGGCCTTCTTCATTAAATTTCTTGACAATATTATTAACCGTTTGATGATTAACCTGTAAAAACCTAACAATTTTTCTATTTGACGTGCTACACTGATGCCATCTTATTATTTTCCCTCCTCACCAATTTTCTTCCTTCCGCGAACTTTCATTGCAAAATATAAGTCAACTATCGTTCTAAGTAGCTTGATACTAACATGCAATTGTCTGAAAAAAAAGAAGATACGTTAATACCCAAGCCAAAATTGCTGTACCTAAGGGTGGCTAAAAACTTATCATAGCCCACTCTGTATATATATATTCTATCTTGAGGGGACTGTTTTGGCCAACACTTTGTGTATATAGTACAGAATAATCAAAGGATGGAAACGCGTATTACGCAACACGTACCTAATTTTGGGCGTTATAGTAGTCAGAAACCCAAACAGAGCCACTGAAATGTTGCAAGACTCCTACACTTGGGCAACATTTCATGGACAATACCTACAGTGACGCCGATTAGAATGAGGCATTTTTTTTTCCATTTTACATAATGCTTACTCGGTACATCATCTTCGATTTCTTGAGGCTGTTTATATTAAGTTACATCTGCCGAGCCTATATAAACAAAAGGAACACTTTATTAGTTCCTTATGTTTAATCGAGGGATTATGAGTAACTTTTTTTCCCTTTTATACTCTAATTGAAACTTCGTACTTAGTTTTTAGTCATTAATTTATTTACAATTAAAATCCTTTTTAATTATGTTCGAATTTTCCTCCTCAATCGTTATTTACTAACTGTCTTTGAGTGCTACTTGCTGCTAATCAACGTTCAACTTTTGAGAAGGTGTTGGCCGAAAGGGTCCCCTCAAGGTAAAATAATGATGTCCATACTCTATTTTCTTCTTCTTCTGTGGGTAAAATTATTTGTTCTATATATATATATATATATATATATATATATATATATATATATATATATATATATATATATATATATATCAGTGTGTGTGTGTGTATAGTAATTTCTAAATAATTAATGGGTTTTGCTTTTTAATCCGACGTATTTTTAATTCTTTAAAATTTCTTTTAATGGAAACCTCTATTTGAGTAGACCCTCCGATTAATTTAAACAGTATTTATTTCGCCTACCGATCTGTCCATTCAAGAAGCTCATTAAAAATTAATAATTTATCACCCACAAGAAAACATAGACACTTTTGGGCCCTATCGAGATGGAGAAATGTGCTCCTGCTAAAATATGACAACAGTACTCAATTTTAGGCCTGATCTGGCTCTCGTAAAGGTAAATGACAGCGCGAGGAATAAGCTGCTTACCGGAGCGCTACAGGGATATGTCCGTTTTTCCTCCATCTTTAGCGAGGGATTGTATGTCCGAGTCCCACTTGAAGTCTGGATTAAGCTTGAGACCCATGACACGGAACCTCCCCGAGGAAACACCCATTCATCGTAACTCGTGGTAATTCAGGGTCCGATCGGCGTTGATCTAATGCAACTAGTGTGGTTTTGAAGGCATTGAAAATAACCACCTATTTCTTTCACCACTGAGATGTTAGAGCTAGATCGGAGGTGAGATTATTTGTTAATCTCTGTGTTATGAATAATCAAGAGTATTCTCCTCTTATTGTGTTACTCTTCTCTTTGAGAGAGCTATTTCTGTTTATTGGGACTATAAAAGGACACTTTAAGCGAACCTTGTATTATCATTTGAATAAAGCTTTCTTAAAGCCTACACGTGCGTACTTTTGTCATTACACTCTGGTCATCACGAGGTTTAGAAGCGAACTCATATCGCTGTATCTTCAGCAGAGATATTCACAAATGATCGAAGTATACTCTTAGGCATATAAAAGGTAAATGACAAATATGGCATTGTAACATGATTCACACAACTTTTTATAGACTTATAAATAAATATCAACAGTTAAACATGTATACAATATTAGTTGACTCATGCGAAAAACCGTCCTTTGACTGTTTTTTTTTTTGTTTTTTCTGCGGGGGGTGGCGTGTACGAAAGTTACAAATTGCCCTTTATTCTTTTCCATGACACATACCGAAAAGAATTTTTTTTTTATAGAAAGTACTTATTGTAAATTGGAAAAAAAATCTTGTGAAGTCGAAGATATTTGTCCCATCCTCACAAAGAAAATACATTGATTTATTTGGAACAAAAGCAAATTACAGTGAACACTAATAAAATGAAGTGAATTAATCTTACCGTGACCCAGACAGCTCTCGGCAAAGGGAAATATACTTACCTGAAAAGACAAATGAAATTCGAATTAATTGAAATACTTTAATTAAGTCTTCCTTATTCTTATTTAATCAACTAGCGCTGAAAAATTTATAAATTAAAAAATTCGACGACTTGATTTTCTTTACCTTCATTAAAATTTGTTTTTAAATCAATCAGCCTCGATTGTCGTTAAAGAGGAGAATTTTCAAAATGTTCAATCAATTGGTAGAAATTTAAACAATATTCGTTATCTATCTATCTATCTATCTATCTCTCTCTCTCTCTCTCTCTATATATATATATATATATATATATACAAACATATATATATATATACAAACATATATATATATATATATATATATATATATATGATATTTATTTTAAAATTATAACAAAGTATGTGATAACATCTCTACAAAAATAGTCATTTTTTTTAAACACCTCTGATGAATACCAGCACAACCTACACAACCTGGTATTCCCAACTTATATATATATATATTCGATAATGGTTAACATGATTAATTGTAAGGGAACCGGTTTTTTAACGTGATATGGCCGTAAGCCCATATCTTTTTGCTAAAATCTTCGTTTAGCCAACGGAATATAAGTGCCTGTATCACGAATAGTCCACTACCGCCCACATGATGACAGTGCACAGTACGAAACTAGCAGTCGTGGCCGCTCAAATGAAAATCAGATTTTAAGATTGGAAATATATTCAGGCAGAAGTTTCATAAACATAAATTATCGGTAGAGACATATAAATATGAAATGTTTGTGCCCATTTCAAATATGTGTCCTGCGTAAAGAACAAAGACTCGAAAACAAAAAAGAAAGGTATCCATCCCCTTATTATTTAATTAAAATATTTTTTGAAAAGTCACAATCCATAAAGTCACAATCCATAAAGTCACAATCCATAAAGTCACAATCCATAAAGTGTGATCAAAAAACGCCAGGAAGAAAACCCTCGCTACATTTAAGGAACAAAATATATTCCAAAATAAACACATTGCAATAATATGCGGCTGGTCAGATAGTCTCTCACTATGGGATCACTGGAACGGTTTGGTCGCTGAAGATGGTTTTTAACGGCCACTCCTCCGCATCCTAAGCGATCAACGCAGGCGATAGTTTAGGTTCGCTTCTCGGACAAGCTCTTTTCATATTGACTTGCCGAAGAGTATACTCCGATAATTTGTGAATATCTATACTGATGATACTTTCCTGCTTTTCTTGGGCTGAACTAGATTAATATATATATATATATATATATATATATATATATATATATATATATATATATATATATATATATGTATGTAAAAATGAAAATATCTATAAGAACACCGGATTATATATCTTACTATTCTTTATATATATGTCTCCTTTTTTTCATAAAGGGTTGTAGAGATGTTCATGTATTCCCCCCACCCTCCCTTTTTATGTGTGTGTGTATGTGTTTTGTGTGTGTGTGTGTGTGTGTGTGTGTATGTGTGGGTGTGTATATCTAATTATGTCTGGGTGCTTATGTATTATAATCTGATTGTGTTTTTGTTGTTTTACGCGTGAAGTTTAAGACCACATTCACAAACTTTAAAAATAAAAACGGAAAAGAAAAGGAAAAGAAAAAAATATATACATGTATTGTCAAATGACCGGATGTATTGTAGCGTCTTGTCTAACGTAATTTCAATGAAGAAATGAATTGAATAAACATATATTTTTTTTTTTTTCAATAATTTTGTAGTTTTAAACTTAATAGTGATTAAATTTAGATTTTAAAATTGCCAGTTTTTAATTTTAATATTAAATTTTATCATATAATTTTATAATTATTAGTTAGTATAAATTATTTTTTTATTACACGTTTTAAAGATCTGAAAAGCCATTATAGCATGATTTCGTTGTCAAGCTTTTGAATCTTTCTATACTTCGTTTTTGATTGGTTATTCTAGCTTTTGTAACAATGTTTTACCCCCTAGTGTAGGATCGTTAATTAATCTGAAACTTTTAAAACCATTTATTTTCTTTTCAACATCATCACTTGATAAGAAACAGAGTGTGTTGAAACAAAATGGCTATTTTTGTAGTGATTTTATAAAATGCTTATGTTATAAATTTTTTTATAAAAAATAATTATATATATATATATATATATATATATATAGAGAGAGAGAGAGAGATAGAGAGAGAGAGAGAGAGAGAGAGAGAGAGAGAGTGTGGGGGTTAGGGTGAGTTCTCTGTGCTGAGTAATGCCCAGTGAGGAATGAATACATTTTATTCCGAAATGTGCGTTTCCCGTTCTAGATTCAACTTTTTGATATATTCTGTTAGAATGTGCGTGCAGATAAATACATAGCTCGCATTTTCATGTGGGTTTACATTTATTATTATATTAAGCTCGACGTGATCCTACTCGGAGTCAGTACCTCACCAAAAGGTGTAGATTTGGGATAACCATTATGCCTGATATTTAGCCAAATAGACGTTTCTTTGGGCTTTGAGTAATTTTTGTCCCTAATCCTATATAGGCGTAGGAGTTCTCATGGAAACACGGATTTGTTTCATATTCCGTTCGGATTTGCAGAGAAAAATCCCATAAAACCGCATTTTTATGTTAGTTTAATATTATGCTTGTCTCCAGGGAACTTTGCCTCTCACCAAAAATGTTCTCATTGTAATCAGATGTCTTCCCGATATCCGCGTCGTTCAAATGCAGAAACGCCGAGAGATCTGGTTCATTTTTTTCCTACGATGCCATGTCCGAATTGGATTGCGAGTGACCGGGCAGGTTAATGCCAAATGTCAATTATCTGATGCTTCAGATGAGAGAAGAAAGACACTATCTTTGATAGAAAATCAAAAATCAATAAAAAAAGAATGATTTTCATTGTGTTGCGGGGAGGTGATGTCAATGACTTTGCTAATATAAAGGAATAACGAACACATTAAAACTGATCAAAAAGAAATAAGTGAAAAAATCACTGACATTTAATGTTCTATCAATTTTCGGTTGCGAACGAATGGATTGCCTTTATACTGTGTACGCCTAACTCAGTTAAATGAGTAATAATTTCTATCCACTGCTGATTTATCACTAATAAACCGTTTGATCAGATTAAAAAATTAAACTTACATATATATATATATATATATATATATATATATATATATATATATATATATATATATATATATATATATATATATAGTGCAGTTCAATTTATATTAAAATGAATCATTCATACAAAAAGTAAATTAGTTGCTTTTAAAATATAGAAGTATTCATTTGTTAATGAGATGCTCTCATTGTTAGGTGTGTATGGAGAAATATACATACATACACACACAAAAATATATATGTATATGCCCATATAAAAAGAAAATTAGTAAAGTTAATGATATAAAATAGCGAAATCCCTTCGCTAACAAAATTTTGAAACTTCCGGGGTCTCTCGATTAATATTCATATGTAGACATGGTAACATCAACAAAGCCCAGTTAGATGAAATCCTAGCGGCTGAAACACGTCACATATGTTTGTCAATTTGTCATAATATATATATATATATATATATATATATATATATATATATATATATATATATATATATATATATATATATAATTATTTAAAATATGATTCAACACGCTACATAAGAGTTCTCATGTTTCAAAATAAGAACCAAAAAAATTCAATATAATTATTTGAATTAAATTGAATTAAAGTAGTAAGCTCTGTTCCATCTTCAAGCGAAAACAATTTTTTTTTTTGATTTCCAAAAACACCTCGCTTGAAGATGGAACAGAGCTTAGTACTTTAATTCAATTTAATTCATATAATTATATTGACGTTTTCGGCTCTTGTTTTGAAACATGAGAACTCTTATGTAGCGTGTTGGAAACATATTTTTAAATAAATAATTATATTTATGATCTACTTTTGTATCGAGCACTATTTTTTTAAAAATAATAACAAAAATACTAAAGAACTTTGGATTATTTACCTAACGAGTTCTTTCCTATTTTCTATATATTTTCGCGCGCGCACACACACACACACACACACACACACACACACACACACACACACATATATATATATATATATATATATATGTATGTACATATATATATATAGATGTATGTGTGTATATATGTATTGATAGGAAGAAATAGATGCAACTTTAATCTGAATTTTTAGATTTATTAAGACTGAAGCTGTATTTCATGAGCATTACGTTTTTTTTTTAAATATATGTTCAAATTTTTACATAATTTTTATGATTTTGTCGGAAATTTGATGCAATTCATGACCTCACCCTTACATTATTTTCAAAATACGGAAAACAAAGCATCAGCTCAAAGCAACTGACATAAAAGAAATACAAACAAAATACGATAAACAACTCTTTAAAAAAAAATCAATAGAAATCATGTCGCTTTGTTTTTAGAACTACGACTCTTTCAACATTTACTTGACATAAAAATATTTTTTCAATCAAACATGCTTTCTCAGTGGCTTTATTTATAAGAGGTTGTTGGGTTTAAACTATTTACTTTGAGCCGGTTTTAATATTTGAAAAAGCAAGTAAAAGACATTTTCACCAGCCTAATATTTCCGCTTTTTGAAAATATTTCTCAAATATATTTTTCTTTTTAGTTTATTTGTAACTCATCGATAATACGATGATCATAAATTGGAATATAACAAATCAAGTTCCAGAGACTTTGACAGAGACCCAATTTAGCTCTTCCTTCGTCTGATTAACGGCGTCTACACGACAAAGTATGGATTCACAAACGTGCCACAGTCGTTCGTAGATATCGCTTTCAGCTATGTTTCAGGTTTCTCAAAAACTGACTGAGATTTTTCTTACGTTACTTTATGGTATTTAATGTGTTCTAAATTTCTGATGCATGCTCAATGCTATTTAAATTTATTAAAGTGTTATTGTGACCAATTTCCTATCTGCCATAGAAGATTATAGAGGCACGGTGGAGTAATGGATAACGGAGTTCGAATTCCAGTCGAATCCATTACATTCACTTACGTGCTAATACTCTTGGGAAAGGTGTGAATCCTCTTTCTTCTCCCTCCAGCTATGAGTAAATAGCAGGACAGACTGGGTTCTATAACCTTTGTTGGCAACTGGTCTAGGAGAAGGAAAAACTCTGAATTCAAAATCTGCGGAGGATCGTTTGGGGACCTTGTGGCACGTAGTGCACCAGGTCTCTGTATTCGTCCCTTCAAAAAGTGTGGATGGTCCTGAACGAAACCTTCACCACTATAATCAAATCTCATGTGCTATACATGCGGGTTGGGGACCACTTGTGAATTCCAAATTCCCATGAAACTCCAATATTTGAGCCGGCTCAAGCTACCTCGCGTGAGTGCCGTTGCAAGAACGAGAGAGAGAGAGAGAGAGATATATTACAGAGTTGAGTACTTATGTTAGAATAAACAATCATCGCTTGGCTACAGGAAAACATTAAACTGTCCATGATCATCAACGTCCTGAAGAAGCACGGGGCATAGAAAAAGATACATACGCGTATCCACTCTTTCTTCTAACAATCTAATTTTGTAAAATTTAATCCAAAGCTATTAGTGAATATATTACTTGGATCGTGAAATACAGTGAATTACACTAACAGATATCTGTATGTACTTTAGTCTTTCAACATTTTGTACATAGTCGATCCTATTCAATATTTACTAAGACGAATATATTATATCATATTTATATTAACACATCATCTGTTAATGACAAGAATCTCTAAAAAGTATTTAGTCGTAATCTCTTCTCATCGCTGTATATTTCTAACTTGCCTTTTTTATCTAATGATCCACTCTTTTTGTTACGCAAGCGTATGGCAGTGAAGAATAAATTATCTGCAGAGATGATCTCATTCGGAGAGGACTGCAAGAATCCATTATTAACACTGTTGTACTAAGCGTACAAATGATTTTATCTTCGTACATTGCAATAGGTTTGACGCAGAAACACGTAACTCACAATCCTATTAGCTAGAAAGTACAGAACCGTATCACGTGAAATTGAAAGTGAAAGTAAAAGTGAAAGTGAAAATGTGTAGCTAAGTTGGGAGGACTTTAGCGTTGCGAACATGAAATCCAGGGTTCGACTCTTATCTTAGTCAATTTGCTATGGACGTGACTTCTTGACAATGACGGCCCGGAGTTTTGATCCTAGTGTGCGTCACTGCTGAAATGTGTCTTAAATCATATCACGTTTGGACACATGCAATGTAAGTGAAATTGTATTGACGTAGATGTTCAAAAGCCGTCGATAGTTACAAGGGCATGGAGCTAAAAGTCCCATTTTCTTTATACTTTTCTTAGATTTAGGAAGGCATATTTTAGTTTTGTGTCTATACTAAGTATTATTTTAGAGCCACATAACACATTACAACTGTAAAAGATTTGTTATTTCTCAGTGTACGCAACCAGTGATACCATGCCATATTTATCTAACGCTGGTAAACTCGATGGCGAATAATGAATATTAAGTTAACTACGGGAATCATTAGTACTATAATGAGATTATTATTTTGTCTATATAAATATAAACAATGATGCTGATCAATAAAAGGAATCGAGACAAAAGATACTGAAGAATTTGGCACGAAAGTGTCAAAGAGAAAATTCCGGAAATAAGTAAAATCGAAATTGAAGAAGAACAGAAAGAAAAATAAATTAAAAATGAAAGCAGAAAATATAAACGTAAAACAAAGCAAAATAAAACTGAAAATAAAGAGAAGAAAAATCAAAAACCAATAAACAAAGAAATTATAAACAATAAGGAAATTGAAGAATTTCGATTATCTAAAAGAAGAAAAACTCCAAACCACTGTATCCTCAACATCCTTCTGTTGAACAACATTTCTGTTGCTCTAATTCTCCTCTTCTTTTTCTGAAGAGATTGTCCAGCACCCACTACACAATACAGAAGGACAGATATCACATACCAGTTTAGTACTCATTTTCATATCTGGGATGCGTTTTTACAGAGGTTGGAAAGAGCGACATTGAAATCCGAAGGCGTATTTGGATAGTCAAGGCTATTCCAAAACGTTAAACAAAATACAAAGAAATAGGAAAGTTTCGCTGGAAACTACGAAAAGAATACTAAACCGTCACGTGATATCCTTAAAGATGAAGAGGAGACTTGAAGCAACGAAAATGGATGCTGATGATAACATAGATCAAACATGTTTGTAACGAGGAAAATTTGGCGGAAATGGAAACAAAAAAACATCATGAAGAGACAGTTGAGGTTTATGGGATATATGGCGCGGAAGGTGTGCTTGGAAAATTTGATACTCACTGGACCAATTGAAGGCAAGAAAGACAGGGGAAAACAACGCATGACATATTTAGTGAGCTTGAGAAAATGGATGGCAGAACAGGGTTTAGGTTAAATAACGCAAAGATAAAATTTATTACGTACTACGAAGGAAAGGAAGTTGTGGAGAGACATGATCCCCACTTACTGTTATACTGTGGCGAACGAATTTTTTTTCTTCCACCGAATGAATTCGAATCTTCGTCGCCACTTGTCATGGTCCGGTTCCTTGTACCACGGTGATAGTCCAAGGTAGAACCAATAAAGAAGAACTCGAACACGGGTATGGAATAACACAGATATATTACAAACAGGAATATATAGAGAAGTAGAAGTGTTAGTATGAACAATCAGGTTTAGTAGAGAGAACAATGTAGTCTCGACCAGTATCACTATTCCAATGTCTTGCGGTAATTGTCTGAACGCGACTCTGTTTCGGACTGCCTCTGACTCGACTCTTGACTCGACTTGAACTGCTGACTCCATGCCTTCTTCTGAGGCGCAGTATTTATTAAATATGGAAGGAATAGTCCATTATTATTATGGGTTAGATCCCATAACACTTACGATTTAAGCAGACACAGAATATAATGAAGAAGAAGCAGGGAAAATCGAAAGAGCAAAAGTAAAAAAAAGAAACACCGAATAAAAACAAAAGGATGAAGATGAAGATAGAATGAGAACCAAAAGTACAGACATGGAAATGCTAAAAAAAAAAGAGTTAAAAAAAAAGAAACAAAAAAAAAAGAGAGAGAGAAAGTTTAAGACGTTCGTCTTCCTGGCTGTCCAAATGAATTAATTTACTAAACAAAGAATAAGAGAGTTGGGGAAAAGACATGTCAAAAGGCAAACAGCGGAGATAGCATTCAGTTGTTTGAATGTCGGAGAGACTCTCATTTGATGCCCTTTGAAGCCAGAAACATCGGTCAAAAAGGCAGGGATCAGAAAACAGAACTAGTCACGAATACGCAACACATGAAAAGAGATTTGTAGGAAACTTGTAACAAGATGTGAAAGGAAAAGAATCCAGGCAAAGGAAAAAAAAATAGGAAACAAAGAAAGAGACAAAGCAAATTTTACAAGCAACGTAGAAACAAGGAAAGCAGCACTGATCGTTCGTTGTTTTTGGCTATTACGCCTTAAGAGATTCATGATTTTGATAGATCAAAACTCAGATGATATGCAATGATAGGCCCCTGAACGAATATACACCTAAAGGACAAAATTCGTTATACATTTTTTTTAATAATTTTTAATTTATTTGTCATTGACAAATGATAAATATTTAATTTGGAGTCGGACATAAGCAAACATTAATATCTATCAAGAATCGAACCTCCCAAATTAGCAACCGTATGTTTTTTTGTCTTTTTTTGGCAAAATATAAGCTAAAGCTGTCACTACTACATAGAAAACCATACTATTTATGCGAAATAAATGGTTGCAAAGACGCTGATACTGTTTTCTCTGGGGAGGCATTTTGGTTTCAATCGCATAATCCACAGTGCAGACTAAGCTAAACGATTCTACCAGCACACAATATTATACAATCACGTTATAAAACAGCTCGCATTGTACGCTGCTATACATCTCGCGTGATTTAGCAACAGAAAAAAGAGCTAGTGCATTTATAACGCAACTTTAGGGACCAACATTTCACATTGTCCTGAAAACGTTCAACAAAAGTCAAGTTAAATTTCAGAATGTCATCTAAGTACATTTTCTAAACATCAACATTAGGCAATATATGTTTCTTAAAGAAGTCATTCCTGAATATATATATATATATATATATATATATATATATATATATATATATATATATATATATATATATATATATATATATGTCGGCAGCAAGTTTCATAAAGTCCTAAATATTCGCCTTGAAAACATATATATATATATATATATATATATATATATATATATATATATATACGACGACAGCAGATTTCGTAAAAAAGTATGAAGAAGACTACAGTATCTAAGGGCTAAACACTTGCTCCATATTTCCACAGTGATATCAGTAATATGATGCCTTTTATAAATGCGTTACAACTCTAATTCACTCCTATGAGTACATATATAATGACACAGACTATAATAATCCAGTAGCAAAGCTTCTGATCCGGAGATTAGAGATTTTGAGAAATGTGGAACCACCTCTTAACGGCAGTTGTTCCCAGGTCCACCCTGACCCGGGGTGGTAGCATCTGTTAGGGCCTCAGCTACTGGCCAATAGTGAATTCCACCAACAAAACACTATGAAAGTATAAAAAATACACTTTTAGTAAAAATACCAGCAATAATTTTTTTATAAAAAAAAACAGTTACCAACAATGTATTTTATATCATAGAGTCAAAGAATAGTGTTCAAAATGTTTAGATTTCGAGATTAAATAAACCGCAGAAGTTGATATGCGCATAAAAATCAATCAATCAACCAACATGAAAGAACTTATTCATGACATTAATCCATATAATATCCTGCAATTTTTCAATTCAAACTCTAATCCAAAATATAACTTTCAGAAAACTACACCGTAAAACTTGAAATCACGCCCACACAAACATGTATATGCACAAAAGCTGAGTATCATCTACAATGAATTCAATTTTAAACGCAGAATAAGATCATTCTTTATTACTTCAAACCTCCCAAGGAAAGTAAATGACCTATAAGGTGTCGATATGCCGTTAACAAACAAAAGAAACATACGGATAACATTTTATCCTGTACCTATAACACATATACATCGGCAGCAAATAAAAAACATATAAATATTAAATTGGTGCAAAAATAATGACGTAATAATTTCGTTTTTTGACGTTAAATAACACGTCAAAAACGACATTATTACGTCATTATTTTTGCACCAACCTAATATTTCTTGAAAACGTATATATACGTCAACAGCATGCAATATAAGTTTTGTAAAGGCGTATACGTGCGTCTGCACCAACGCATAGTGATATCAAACATAGGATTTATTATATACACGCATTACAAAACTTATGCACTATAGTGAGTACATATAAATTGACACTGCAAATACAGACTGAAGAGCAAAAAGACACATTAAAAACGGATAATATTTTGGCCTGTGACTATATTTAACAGCAACATTTCAGATTGACGTCACTGTCTACTGTTTTGATCGCTATTCCGCAAATCAATTGTGCGTTTTCATTAATGTTCTGCATTATATGTCGACAGAAGGCAATCTAAGTTTCATAAAGTCCTGGAAACGTATATATACGACGACAGCTTGTTTCGTAAAGACGGGTAACTATGTCTACAAAAGCGAACGGGAACGAATTCTGTTTGTTGTGATTGTTATATCAGGAATAGGACGTATTATAAAGGCTGTTCCAATAACAATTAACATTTTAACTATAAATTAAGTTAAAGCACCTAATACGTTTGGGTTTTTTTTGTTGTTGTTGTTTTCTTTGGCATTTAACAATGTAAGTCTTTGGCAATTTCAATGATGGAAAACTGGATCGATGGCAGATATGAAAACACCATTGCGTGCTCGTTTACGTCGTGCAGCTGAAAACATTGCTGCAGTGCACGAGAATGTGGCCGAAAATCCAGACCCCTCTATTCGTTATCGCGCGCAGGAATTGAACCTCTCCACAACAACGTTACATCGAATTTTTACAAAAGATTTTTTCTCTACACGCTTACAAAATTCAGTTGACACATGAATTGCTGACCATTTGGAGCGACTTATATTCGTCAGTTGTGTGCACGAGCAAAGACAAGCCGATGAAGATTTTTCCCAAATCAGTCATGAAACCGATTTTCATATTGCTGGATTCGTTAATAAGCAGAATTGTTGCTTTTAGGCTGATAAAAACTGTTGAAAAGCCACTGCATCCACAAAAGTTTGGTGTGCATATTTCTAGCGGAATCATTGGGCCGTATATTCATAAAATTGAACGTCCATTTTCGTAATAAGCATCGATAAATTTAACACGTTGTTTGATTATTAATATTTCCATGGTTGAAATTGCCAGACTTAAGTTGTTAAATCTGAGAGAAAAAGAAATAAAAATCATTAGACGATTAAACTTAATTCACATTTAAAATCGGTCAAATTTATTGGAAGACCCTATATGTCCCAGAAATATCTATTGTCTCCTTCTTATTATAAATATGTGTTCTATTTTGTTAGCAGTGTTATATCAGGAATAGGGTGTATTATATAAATACGTTACAAATTTCATTCACTGTAATGAGTGTACGCCTACTGTTTATATTTTCTCTTGTGACTATTTGTAACTACTTTTCACCGGGAAGTATTGGCCTATCAATTTCTTCTGTCTTGCTCGCTACGTCTCAAATCCCTTTTGCGAATTCATTCATTTTCTGCATTAAGAAATTAATATTTCTGATGGCAAAGGCAAATACTAATGAGTAAACAACATGTTTTGCATGTATTTGTTTGTTTGTTTTTTTGTTTTTTTTTAATTCTAAACTATTTTCGGAGCTATGACGCAAAATCTGTATACAGTACTTTGAAAAACAGAAAAGAAGATATTCAATGCATTGTAAATGATATTAATACAAATATGCATTAAAATCCAGAAAATAAAAGAACAGCCAGTGCATAAGAATTAGGCCAAGCCTTATTGACGTCATATTTTAAATAAAAAACAAATATGCTTTTAAAATATTCGATGTTTTCAGTTCTACATTAGAAACGTTAACAGATTTGGATGACATCAGGTTACACATATATTTATGTGGATATAAACAAAACACTAGCAATAGTTAGAAGAAAATTATTTTTTTTCTTAAATGAGTCATAATAAGGAAATATTATGCGGAAGAATTTAAAAAAAAAAACAGCGTAGAATTAAGTGTGCAACACAACTTGATGAATATCAGAATGGCGGCTTTTTCAATATCGAGAAAAAATATTTCTGTCGCAATAAGACCACTGCTTATTTGGAAATTTTAAATTGATAATCGTTTGAGAAATATTTTTAGAAATTTGCTTCAGTGTAAATCGTATATGTGTATCCAACACCTTATATCGACAGAAGAAAACAGACGCTATTAATAACTCGTAACGTATGTCTATACAAGGATTATATATATATATATATATATATATATATATATATATATATATATATATATATATGTGTGTGTGTGTGTGTGTGTGTGTGTGTGTGTGTGTGTGAAAAGTGTGTGTATATAAATATAAATAAATATATATATGTATAATTATTTATATATTATATGCGCGGTACTTATTAGAAAGCGAGTTTGTCTGACGATCGCTAAAGCGTGAAACCCAGGGTCATAAACTCACATCTATCCAACCAAATATATATATATACAGATAATTTCACAGATCCCAACACCTAACAATTGTCCATAATCATCAACGATATCATTACCCCGTATCTACCTACCAATTATAAAACCACATCAACTAAAGATTTTTTTCCAAATACTTAAATCTACACAACCGGACCAAGGTATTTTAGCGTCACTTGATATAGGAAATTTATTTTCAAACGTTCCTGTCGATAAAGCCATCGATATAATCATTAACTCTGTGAATAAGCATAATTTGATTCCACTTCCATTCATCAAATCTAATATTCTCAAACGTTATAGCATGCCTGCACAAATAAAGTCCTCGTCTACGACCATAATCGCCATATTTACACTCTTACGCTTTTAGTATGGGAAATCCACTCGTTCATTGCTACTTTGTTATGTAGAAAAGAATGTATTTAAAACAGATATTAAAACCAAAATATATGTCCGCTATGTAGATGTTTTTTTTTTATTTTTTTATTTTAGCTGAAAACAAAAAAATAAATATAAATTCTCAAAACCGCATTTGAAAAAAAAGTCTGTTCTTAATATTTCCTATGAAAAGAACTCATTCTTAGACCTACTTTTAGAATTTAGTAGTAACGCATTCACTACTTCGATATATATAGTGCCAATATTTAACTTACATAACAATTTCTAAAATCCTATTTTAATAAATATTTCTTGCGTATATGTTTTAAATAAAATCTGAGATCACTATATTACTAAAGTTTCACTGAAATATCACTAAAATCTGAAATATCAAGCAATGTTCCTGTCAATATCTAATTCATCGTTTTTGTTTAGAAATTATTTATATCTGGTATTTAAAAATTGATTTAGAACCACAAACACACACATCAAACCAAAACGAAGCACATATACCCATACATACGAGTACAAATAGTTGCAAACATATACACTTACGTACGTACACATGCGGTATCATCCACACATTCATGTATGTATAATGCGCGTATGTTTAACAGTCTTTAGATTTCTGCTACCTCGCATGTCAGTCCCTCCCTGGCCTCTTTCACTTTATCGTTCCTTTCGCTTCTGTTATTTTTTAATTTAGCCAAGGGTCATAACAAATATGTATCCATTATTTGTCATTAAACGTAGGCAACGCAACTTGGTAAAATAAGTCTCATGAAAGATAACTGGCAGATAGACTAATTCGAAAGCCTCGTCTGATAAAAAGAGAGTCATTAGTAATCAGGCTCGCGGGCCGGTCAAAATGCCTTCGCGGGTCGGATCCGGCCCGCGGGCCGTAGGTTGCCGACCCTTGGTCTAAACGAAAATATATATGCATATGTATGGAAAAACGATATATAAACTTTTATTTATGAAGAACAATTATAAGGAAAATTATGACAATATGTTCGTAAGTTAGGAAACCTACAACGTTCATAATATGCATTGTTGTGATCTGCTACTTTGTATTACTATTAAATTATTGAAAAGGGGCCAAATACATTATGGAATAAACTAAAAGTCAAAATGTTCACTCATCATTTCTTGAAGCTGCACTTTACTTAATTTAGCAAGATAAAAAATAGGCAATTTGCTGAATTAATATATTATTATTATTATTATTATTATTATAAAAATTCTTTTGACCTAGATTTATTTTATAATCACATGCTGGATCATGACGAATGACTTAGTACAAACGAAGAATGTGATATTTCTTGTTTCCACTTAAACAAAAGACAAACAAATTAAATGGACAAATCTGTTCACAGGATACGGGTTTGCTTGTTTGATCTATTTTATTGATTTCCTGGAGAAAACTTGTATCAAGGATTTTCGTGATCTGCTGTTTAGTTCCTTTCTTTATCAAAATCAAAATCGCCAACTACAACAGGAACACTTTTAGATTTTACTTGCCACACTTATTTTTTTCCCATCTCCATGTCCTTATATTTGCTTAGTTTTTCAAACAAAAAAAAAGAAATGTTCGAAGTGATCTTTCTGCCATTTGTTACGCTCAGTGTGCAAACATTTTCTTTTTGTGTCTTTCATAATGTCTAGGTGATTTACTTGTATTGTTCGATTTGTGTTGATAGACAAATCCCAGCGGATAGTAACATCTGCACCATGAACTACACATTCACGATGATCTTCATACCATTTTGTGGCTGTTTTATTCAGTTTTGATGACAGCTATTCTAAAGCAGACAGTGACAAACGCTGTCATCACGGTTTTTATACTCATTAGATGTGACTGATGGGCACCATCAGAGAAGGTGGTTAATAATTCCGATATATTGGTTACAGAACCTTCAATTGCGGTCCGTACTATTTCGCAAGATATTAGATTGCTTTCATATTATTATTATTATTATTATTATTATTATTAATGTTGTTGTTGTAGCAGTTAAGAGAAAAGTGCAATTTCATAAAAGATAAAGAAAAAAAAACGATGTTGACAATGTTAAACAATATTTCAACAGAACCTCTTTCGTCATCAAAAAATTTATCTTTTCTTAAATCGCACACTTCTATTAACTGCTGAAAACATTGGAAGAGTTAATTCAGTAATTTTGTTTATTATTATTATTATTGTTGTTGTTGTTGTTGTTTGTGTGTAATTTTTCCTGCTTTGTATCCTGTAGAGACCGGGCCCGACCTATGGTTCTTAGGCCCTATAGTAGAATTGTCGTTAAACTGAGAATACCTTTCTTAATATATGGGATGTTCCTAGTAGGGCGATTTTCTGGGTAACTTGTCGGTGATATTTCCGAGGACACTGTTAATAAAATTGTCCATTACTTTTCTCAGGAGGTCCAGAATTGTTACAGTCTCACTCTTCATTCCCCACTTCCTGTTAATCTCGATCTCCATGTCTCTGTATTTGAACAATTTCTCAATAATCGATTATTATTATTATTATTATTATTATTATTATTATTATTATTATTATTATTATTTCTTTGGATTTCTGTTGTATATAGATTTCCGTCCGAAAACTTTGGGCCAGAAATGGATTCATGACATTTTCCACTTATCATTTTTGCAAAACAAATAAGACCTCCTAAGACCAGACACATTTTTCCGTAGATAAAGCTCTTTGTACTGTCTGGGATGTAATGGTGTGTGCAATCTTTTGTATTTCTTTAAGGCATGGGCTACCAGGAATCCCTTCAATGCGTCTATCGGAAAGTTTTCCAATAAATCCGAGTGCCCCAACTACAACTGGAATTATTGATGTCCTCATGTGCCACATTTTTTAGATTTCCACTTCAAGATACTTGTATTTTGAGAGTTTTTTTTAATATCTTCAAAGATACATTACAATCTGCAGGGACAGCCATGTCAATAAGAAAACACATTCTGTTCTTGTGGACTATGATCAAGATGTTATTATCATTATTATGTTTAAACAGTAAAGCAAATATTCAAAAGTTTTGCCCATGGTTCACGGCTAAACATTGCTTAGTGTTACAAGAGATTCATGGAAAGCCATGATTACCCACGTTCTGAATAACACAACCTCTGACAAATAGGTTACTTCTAGAGGCGAAACGCATTAAGTATGATTTTTATTTTTCCAATATGTTATTTGACTACCCTCTAAGACGAGTGACATTCTACTAGCGCAACCATTGACGAAGAATATCCCAACTTCACACACTTGTTTCTGGTCAACCAACGGTAGGGTTTTCATTCTCTTTTCAATGATCCCCTCCCATTACCGATTACGTCAATAGACTTTTCTTCTATTTGTATGTGACAAGTAACTTTAGGAGATAAACGACCATGACTCTCCACAACTCCTGTAACCCGTCACTCCATTTATAGAAGATCGCCAAGTAAGAGGTTCGCTGCGTTCCCCTATATCTCTTGCCGTTAATAAGAGGGTTAATTTTTCCAAGGCCTCCTTCCTCATTATACTTCCAAGAAATGTCTATTCCTGATTCTGAGTATGAATATTCATTCTGTTACCATTGTCTTTAAGACTTTCTTCTGCTTAATCAATCCGTCCATAGAATTTCGAGTATCCCTCTAAAGATCCACATTTCAACTACTTCCAGTTTTCTTCTCATCTTGTCCAACAACTCCTTGTCATATAATAAAGCGGACATCACATAGCAACCCACCACTTTTTTCTTTGTTTCTAACGACTTTTTTTCCGTTTGTAAGCACCACTTTCCTGAAACTAGATCATGTTTGTTCCCGAACCCGTATCGCATGGTTTGAAAGCTCGAATGTCCTAACTAATCACCCACATATCACTTTATTCTTTTATGAGGGTAAGTAAAAAAAATTACTTTCATCATAAAATAACTTTAGGTTTCTCACACTGACTTCAAATCATGCGTGCTTACAGTCGGAACTATTGGGGTCACGTGATCGAAGTTTGAGTTTGTTCGCGCCAGATATTTTTTGCTGCTGTTACAGTCTAAACGTGGCCACTCGAAAATTGATTGTATATCATATCTTTCATATATATTTGTATTTCATATATATTTGTATTTCGAGTGTTCAGGTCAAGATAAACGATATTGTATATGAGCTCTATTTAAAATAAAAAATAGCAAACATTTCTGTCCAGGTGTACTGACGGAACACAATCTTTATATCCACGTTTCGATTAGCTTGGCTTATATCACACCAAAGTTACACTACACACACACACACACACACACACACACACACACACACACATATATATATATATATATATATATATATATATATATATTTTAAAGAAAAAACAGACCACTTTAAGAGTCCATTATAATTTTATTTCACCAGAGCCCTTTTAAAAACGCATCATCAGATAGTACTTCCAAATATGAAAAAAAATTTGGAAGTGCTATTGATGATCCGGCGTCCTTTAAAAGGGCTCTGGTGAAATAAATTATTATAATGGTACCTTAAAGTGGTCTGTTTTTCTTTTAAATATTAGCTCTGGATTTACATTGAGCTCTCAGGATTTCATCCTCCTTGGGATTACCCATACGGATTACCAAGTTCTTCATAACTTATACATACATATATATATATATATATATATATATATATATATATATATATATATATATATATAAATCTCGAAACTATCTTTATTAAAACAAATTAAAACCACCACTTAACAAAATTATTAATATTGTCCAAATGTTCTGAAATGCTTATAGTATATAGTTCTTTACAAATATCTATGTTAAAACTAAACACTTCTTTTTACTAACAAGCAAACTATAACCTTCTAACAAGAATTCAATTCTTAAGAAAGTTATTTCCCTTACATTAAATTTTTTTACAAAAAAATTTAAATCAGCGATTTAACAAAAAAAGCATAAAATTACTTCAGACAAACAATTATTTGTTCTTAGGCATCATAACACTGAACATGATATTTCAATATATCGAAAGTACTCGTAAAAATAAAAATGTATAATTACAACCATGGTATCTCACTCCCTCTCTTTAATCAAGAAACAACAATCCTTATACGTGATTACAAAAAGATATTATTGAAAATAAACACACACAACATGTTTAAATCGTTTAATCCCACATGTTTAAGTGAAAATATACTCCCAAAATATACGGAACGTATATATATATATATATATATATATATATATATTAGCAGGCATCGCTCGCTTGCTATCGCTTGAAATCTTCGAAAAAGAATTACTCCCCTTGAACCATGAAAACAACAGTAATGGCTAGTATAATATATTAATGTATGTTTTTAACCACATAATGTATATTTTTAATAATCTGGCAACGCTGAATTTGGGCTCAACGAAAATCGTTCCCTGTGCCTAACTTTTCTATGCCTTTGAAATGAACTATGAATCAGTGAAATCGGACCAGTGTGATCGGAGGAGTTGATTGGACACACACACACACACACTGTACTATATATATATATATATATATATATATATATATATATATACTACTGTTACTACATAGAAGAGTACACCACCAATAAAGTTTGATTCCCTTAATACTCTCACCCTCATCCATCGATACTAGACAGACATGCTTGCGGAGGTAATGAGTTCTCCCACATACACACATTCACATAAATATACACACATGCACACATTACACACACTCCAAAAACCTAAAAGTCAACATACATTGAACGCTCACATCCTCATCGCAGTAACCAATAAAGCTGTTAAAATGACCAAGGCGTTAAATCTGAGGTTCATTAGTCTCCCATTCTCTCCTCAAAAGAACTTAAAAAACGCTTTTGACCAATAAAAAGACTGACCATTAATTGAAAACTACAGGCAAGGTTCACCTCTTCAGAGACTGTCATTCACCCCTGTAGTTCACTGCTACTAACATGAAGGATTTTTTTCTCATCATGATGGCCATGCTGGCCGAAACTAGTCGAGCAATCTAATTTTAAAAATAAAACAAAATTATTAATGTGCCTGAATTTCTAATTTTTAACATTTTGTTATTGTTCAGTATATATATATATATATATATATATATATATATATATATATATATATATTATTTATTTAAAAATATGATTTCAAATCGCTACATAAGAGTTCTCATGTTTCAAAACTAGAGCCGAAAACTTCAATATAATCCTTTAAATTAAATTGAGTTGAAAGTAAAATGGGCTCCGTTCCATCCTCAAGCGAAATTTTTGTTGGAATAACGTATATCTGAAATTTACTTGTTTTAAAATTGAAATCAAAATCCCCATGGTAACAGCTATGGTGAATTGTCTAAATTGTGTAGGCGAGTGTAGGGTGTTTATATTAAGTAGCGGTATAGAGATACTTTCAAGGTGTCAAGTCGGGAAAAGGTGGGGGTGTCAAAAATGAAACGGAAGATGTATTGGCCATCGTCTAATTTGCTTGTCTATGGAGATTTATTTATTTATTTTATTTTATTTTATTATGAAAGGAATTGTGCATATAAAAAAAAAAAAAAAAAACTTTCGTAACGTTTGTTTTTTTTGACGACTTCATAAAGGGTTATCTTATATGTAAGGTATTTAAACTACTAATTTAGGCTATGGATTATGAAGTGTGTTATGTAGTATGCATGTTTGTAGTTAATTATTCCTACTATGAATCTGATGATTGGGCAATTTGACTTTGGATTATTTACCTAACCAGTTCCTTCCTATTTTATATATATATATATATATATATATATATATATATATATATATATATATATATATATATTCTTTATGAGATTAGTTTTCTAACAGCAATCAGTGTACAACGGCAGTGTAATTAAATATGTTCAGAAAATGATAGACGCAAAAAAAGAAAAAGAATAAAATTTATTCAAAAGATAAAACAAGAGAGCGGGGCCTGAAAGTAGGAATCTTTCAAAGGATTGGGGAAAGGATTGTGTGGGTGCTGGAATGCTTTTAAGTTCCCACGCTATGTTTATCCCAGGGCTCCAAGAATTCTTCAACCCAGAACTCTTCATTAGTTCGGCGTCCAGTAAACCAGACGCCGCTCCTGGAAATGTGTGGCGAGGATTGTTGCAAACCAGAAGCCCAAGTCTTAAATGACAGCTGTTGTTTACCCTTTGCTCGTTTTAGAACGAAAACAAAGAAGTCTTTTCTTTGACAGTCCAGTATAATTTGGCTTATTTCTTTTTTTTTTTTTTTTTTTTTTTTGTTTTTTTTTTTTTTTTTTTTTTTTTTTTTTTTTTGCATTTTGCTTATTTGCTTTTTGCTTTTTTGTTTATTTTTGGATTATAGTTCTTTAAATTTTTTTCTGTCTCATCTACGTTTTTTTTTTTTTTCATGTTTATATTTACTAAATTTAGTTTAGCACACCATATGGCAGATACAGAGAAATGAGACGTAGACGTTGTACCTCTACATTTACACGAGTCTGCGTGTCTAGAAATTCAAAATTTACTTTTACTAGTACACCGCTCTCCGGATATGTAAATGCATCTACCACTAAGTGGCAGTGGCTGCTGCTATCCTTCTTCTTCTTCTTCGTCTTCTTCTTCTTCTGTTAAGATTTAGATCAAATCGTCCCCGAAGGGTGAACCCTTAGATCAAAGCCGAATAGTGCCTAAACGTTATCTATTTAATGGTTAAACATATTTGTGTAGACGTGCCAGTATAGTCTTTTATTTTGATGTAATTACCTGAATATTAGAGAAATCTTATCAAAGGAAAGATGTGCTATCCGGCAGGATTCGAACTGCGTCTCCCAAGCAAGAGAAACCGTCATCAGAACCAGCGTACTTTAGAACAACTCAGCTACTAAGCGTCGTACCGATCGAACAAAGACGAATGGTGCCTCAAACGTTATATATTTAGTGGATACACATATCAGAGTAGACGTTCCGTTTATCTATTAAACATTATATTTATCTATTTTCATGAACTAGCCTGAATATCAGAGAAATCTTATTAAAAAAAACAGATGTACCTCCCGGCAGGATTCTAACTACGCCCGCACCTGACAGGAGAAACCGTCGTTACATACGACGTACAAGTCGGCCACTAAGCGCGCGCCGATCAAACAAATAATAATAGTGGCTGTAAGCGTAATTTTTTTTAGCAGATTCTGGAAACATATATATTCATATTTGAGTAAACGGTCTGTTTATTTATTAAACAATCTATTTATTTTCGTCTACCGGCCTGGATATTCAAGAAATGGAACGTCCACACAAATACGAGGATACACTAAAATAAGGTTTAAGTGACGAAATGTTGAATTAATAAATTTAAAAAATGCATTACTTCTTTATAAATTGCTTTGTTTACGTTTGGATACGAAACTGAGTAGATATGAATGTTTCGAGAATCTTTGTAGAACTTTGCTCTTAAAGCCACCATTCGACTTTGTTCGATCGGCAAGACGCTTCGTAGCCGAGTCTGTCTAAAGCACGTCGGATCTAACGATTGTTTCTCTTGATAGGGGTACGCGGGTTTCAATCCTGCCTGAAGGTACATCTCTTCTTTAATAAGTTTTCTCCATTATTCAGCCCGGTAGACGAAAATAAATATACTGTTTGATAAATAAACGGAGCGTCTACTCAAATATGCGTGTATAATAAAAAATTTCGTTTAAGTCATAAGCTCTGTCGGAGTAATGAATAAATCTATCCATATATCTTTAGAAATTTCTTTGTTTAAGTTAGGATATAAAACTGAGCAGATATGAAAGGCGGAACGCTTAATCAAATCTAGTTTCAATTAAACGTTTTCTATTTGTTAAATGTTTTAAAATGTTGTCGGGATTCTATATCTTATTTTTAACACACACAGACACACACACATATATATACAGGTTGTTTCTATTTATTTTTAGGATTATCTTTTTTTTATTTTAGTCTTAGATTCTTTTTCAGGTTAAATTTGCTTACGCTTCATTTCGGCCATGTCTTAACTAAATACATTTCCTTTCTTTTATCTTATCGTTTTCTTTATGTGCTTTGTCTCTTCAGGAGTTAAGTGATCATGGTTTTGTGGAAAACCATAATCACCTACCTTTTGCAAAGACACGGCATGTCCCTTGTAGTTCTTAATAAACCGTTTCCTTCTGTTATTTCTCCCAAAACCTATTCCACAATCCATTCCCTGAAACTCGTCAAATATGCCTTGCTCTGTCTTCCTCTGCTCCTATATGTCTTGTGTGTATGACATTTTCCAAATCCTCTTTTCTCATCAAATGTCTCTTAATGATGTTAAGTGTTAGTTTCCTTTTTGTTTCATTTTTCTCCAGTATTTCGTCGTTACTCACATGCTCGGTCCAGTGTATCTTCAGCATATTTCTCTAGAATTTATGTTGCTTCTAACCTCGTCTTCATCTTTGAGGAGATCGTCTAGAACTCACTGCCATACAGGAGGACAGATATCACATATCAGTTTAGTATTCTTTTTCTTATTTCTCGCGAAATTTTCCTAATTATCAGTACTCTACTTAGCTTTTGGGGTGCTTCCTTTGCTATCCCGATACGCCTTTTGATCTCAGTGTTGCTCTTTCCAGCCTCGGTTAAAAGACTTCCCAGATATTTAAATTTCAGCACTTGTTTGATTTCCCTACCTTCTTTGGGCTCATCATTTCCTAACAATTTTGTCTTCTTGTCGCAAAACCATGTCGTATCTGCTCTTTTTTTTTCATTCTGTTTTTCTTTGCAAGCATCATCATCTTCTACTTCTAACGCCATGACCCACTAAGTTGTGGGCGATCTTTACTCTTCACAATTTCCTGACCTAAGTGATTTTTCCTAATACTTTTGTGCCAAATAAATACCCAAGCTGGTTGTATTCCCCTGTCTCTCTTATCTTCAAAATATCATGTTAGCGTTGCCCAACATGAAACTCGACATGTCTCCCATTAGAATGTCCGATGCTCAACTCCACGAGAGCGCCTCTCTGCTCCCGCTTGGTCTCACACTCTCCGCTGACCTGAGATCAAACAAACGCATTGAATCAATAGCTTCATCTACTACAAGGAAAGTTGGTTCTTTGCTCTCGCCTGATAACATCCTTCAAATCTATAAATCAATCATTCTACCTTGCATAAATTTCTGCTGTCATATATAGTCTGGAGCCCCCGCTGTTTGTCTCAAGGCCCTCGATAATACCGAGAGACAGATATGCAAAGTAGTTGGTCCTGATCTGGCATCCCGTCTGCAGTCGCTATCTCAGAGACGTGATGTGGCTTCCCTCTGTCTTTCCTACAAATACTTTCACGGTGACTACCCCGACGAGCTACTTTCGCTGGTTCCCAAACTGCTTGAATTTAAACGTGCTACAAGGTTGGCATCTTAGTCCCATCTTTTCAATGTCGAAACGGTTGAATGTTGCCGTCTCTTCTACTCCAATAGCTTCATGTCGCGCACTTCCCGTCAGTGGAACTCCCTTCCTCTTACTTGCTTCCCTGATATCTATAATCTTCAATTATTTAAATGCAACGTCAGTGGACATCTTCAGATGCCGTTATGGTAATTTACCTACCTATGCATATAATCTCCTAGCTATAAATAGCAGCTGGTACTGCCTTTTGGAGAGGATGGTTTCCAGCAGTCAGCTCTGACAGTCGGATCGCACATTCTTGCTGTAACACTCTCGTTTGTATATATTTGTATTACTGTTTCTGTTAATATATTTGTTTAACTCAATTCCGCTCTTGCGTCTTTATTTTTTGACCCTAACAAGACGACGACAGATGCCTTGATCTAATTCTACGCCCTTCTCTTCATCCTTTTCTCTATCAGGCCCCTTTACACTCTCTGTAACTGCCTTGCTAGGGGCGAATGGTCCAAACATTCTTTCCTAATTAAGTCCGCAATAAATTTCAAGAATTGTTTTGATTCTAAGTAAAAATATTATTTTTGTTTTTCAATTTCCCCATATATTTCCTTGTTAATCATATATTCAGTCTACGGTAACCTCAGTATCCTTCTGTAGAACCACACTTCTGTTGGCGCATGTCTCTTCTCCATCTGCGATGTGATTGTCCAGCATTGACAGCCATATAGGAGAAACGATATTACATAAAATTTCAGTACGCTTCTCTTTGTTTCTAACGAAATGTTACTGTTTCGTACTGAGCTTTTTAAGGATATCTTTTGTATTTTCAATGTGGTTTCGCGGTACGCTGCCACATTCTCCGTCTTCTGTTTAATCATTTTGTAGATATTTAAAGTTTTGTACTTGATTGATCACAGTACTGATAGCAGACACGCAAAAGAAATGACAAAATCTCCTACAGAAGATAGCGACGGAGAATGAGAAGAAGGAACTAACTATAAACTACAAGAAGACATAATGCATCGTCATCATTAAAATGATTAGCCCAAAATAAGATTTGCATGTTGAAAACACTAGAATCAAGGAGACGCAGAATTTTAAATATCTCGGAATTGTTTTGACAGAGGACGGTGAGTGCGACTCTGAAATCCCTACACGCTGTTGGATGATGAAGGACGCATTCCAAAAGATGGACAGAGTATTGCGAAAGAGGAGGATTTGTTTGGTAACAAAGAAAAGAATACTGAGCTGTAACGTGAAACCTGTCCTTCATTACAGCAGCAAATGTTGGACGATTTCCGCGAAGATATTGAAGAGACTCAAGACGAAGGAGATGTGGTTCTACAGAAGGATGCTAAGGATATCATGGACCGAGCGTGTGAGCAACTATGAGGTCTGAGAGACAATGCAAACGAGGAGGTTTATACTTAACATCAGGAAGAGACAGATGAAGTTTCTGGGACACGTAATGAGGAAGGAGGGCCTGGAGAATATGATACACACGAGTCTAATAGAGGGAAAGAGAGAGAGAAAGGAAAAAACATCGGATGACATACTTTGGCGGGCTTAAGCAAGTGGATGACAGAACGTGGTCTGGGGGTAGATGCAGTGAGAAGGAACTGCAAGGGAGATGGAGGTGGAGAGCCATGATCGCTTATGATATGAAAGGACATGGCACATAAAAAGAAAAAAGACTTGCTTAACTTTGGTGCCACCAATTTGTAAATAGCATCTTGAATCCTTTTTGCTGACAACTGTATAGTCTCCTAAACAAACTATGTTTCCTAATTTTAGTACAAGGTATTTTTCTCTTTTTAGTAACTATATTTCATTGATATATTTGCAGAGTTACTTTGATTTTTCATTTTTCTATTTGTATATATGTATTTATTTATTTCAGTGTTTTATTATTTCTGTCGAGAAATTCACATTTCTTTTAATTTAACTTTTATACCTTGCCAGGAATTTAGAACTATCTTTATAATGTCTTTTACATATACATCGTCCTTCATACTTTTCTTTTTCAACAGTTTTACAAAATATTTGTTTTCATATACTATTTAATTCTTGTTTGTTTTTCTATTTGGAATTATTTGTTTTTAGTTACGTTAGATTTTACAATTTTTCGATTTGAATTTTATTTTTAACAAATATTTTTTTTTCTTCTGTATCGTTTAATTCAGTCGAACGACATTTACGATCGTCGACTAATTAACATTTATCATATTCTATAGAATCTGCATCATCAACAACATTTGAATGGATGGATATAAGTTGTTTAAGCCTGAACGTAGATTCACTATAGAAAATTATGAAATCAGTACACTTTCAATACATTTATGATCTTCCATTCATATCATCATTTTTAAATCGTAATTATTGCCAGACAATTTGTGATGGTGCATATTTCAAAAGAGAACCCTTTGAATATCCACACTCCAGAGAGAGCAATTAGTGCATACACGCGCTTTATATATATATATATATATATATATATATATATATAGAGAGAGAGAGAGAGACAGAGACAGAGACAGAGACAGAGAGAGAGAGAGAGAGACAGACAGACAGACAGAGAGATACAGATATAGATATATATAGTCGGACTTCATCGATTTCAATATATATATATATATATATATATATATATATATATATATATATATATATACACACACACATACACATACACATACAAACACTCACACACACACATATATATATATATATATACTGCTAGTACTCTAGAGACAGATTTTGGGTTCTTACATATGTATATATGTGTGTTTGTGATGTGTGATGTGTGTGTGTGTGTTTGTGATGTGTGTGTGTGTGTGTGTGTAAGCGCACACACACGGGCAGATATATAGGGAAGCAAATATACCTCCACATAATGTTTAGGCATCAGTAGCAATGCTGTCTCGCTAATATCTTACCATCATGTGGTAGGTATATGTGGCAGTATTTTTCTGCTGCTCCATAGATATGTACATGGAAAGACTATATCTCTCTTTTTTATTAGGCATGTCTCGCAAGCGATTGTGAGTGACATTTTTTTTTTATAATTGTCTTTCCTTTAATATGAGCTAGTGTTAAAATTAGTTTCTACAACATATGCGTTCTCTCCTTTGTTTGTCCCTTTCCTTCTTTCCTCTTCATTTATACATATATACGCGTGTGTGTGTGTGTGTATGTGTGTGTGTATGTGCGTTTGTGCGCACATTGATTTTTGCATGTGTGTGTTTACGCGTGTGTTCCCAAATACGTGCCTCTGAATGTCTTTGAAAAGCTACACAGTTTCAGATTTTCTCGTTCCTTTACACGCTCTGAGGCAAACCAAGTGAAAAAGCCGGAACAATAATTTCTAAGATCAGCAGGTAAAATACGCCACGGATATTTTTGGTAATGCAGATTTTGCTTCAGTTCCCGACGTCTTTGGCAGTAAGTACCACGGTAAACACGGCATGATACCGTGTTTACTGCCTCCGGTGTGTTTCCGAACTTATATAAAAAGTCAGCACTCCCCACTGCTAAAGTAAATGTCTTTCAGTCGGCACATAATATAGCTATATATTTACAGATTTATCTATATCTATCGCTGACGATGTTGCTAACAAATTGCACACACACACACACACATATATATATATACACACATATATATATATGTGTGTGTATATATATATATATATATATATATATATATATATATATATATATATATATATATATATATATATATTTAATATATATGCGGTACATTAGAAAGCGCTCAATATCAGAGAGAGAGAGAGAGAGAGTAACATAATTGGTTAGATTGATGTGAGTTTATGACCCTGGCTTTCACGTTTTTGCCATCGTCAGACAAACTGATTAATTTTTTTAAAATAATTTTTTCACCGGGACGTGCAAGTGTGTATGTGTGTCTGCGTACCTCATCGGGTGTACGGACATGCATTTATGTTTGCGTTAGCATGAGTGACATCACGCCGACAATTACCCCCCACCACGCCCATAATAACACCAATACACGCTATCTACATGAACCCATATTAAAAAAAAAAATTAATCAGTTTGTCTGACAATCGCAAAAGCGTGAAACCCAGGGTCACAAACTCACATCAATCCAAACATATATATATATATATATATATATATTATTAAATGTTACGAAAAAATTTACATAATATAAATAGACAACACTTGTCTATATTATTTAATGAAACGTGTATATATATATATATATATATATATATATTGGGGGTGTTTTTGTTTGTGTGTGTTTATGTGTGTGTAATGGTTCTATGCAAACTTTCCACAAAACGCGAAATACTTTAAGTGTAATATTCCTAGTTGAACGTTGAACGCTCTTAAAATGGCGACAATATTTATATCTATGTTAATATATTAATGTTATTGCAAGCGTTCTCATTGATTTTACCATGAGCTTCAATGACAATTTTTACTTGTTTCTGATGAGACGTTTTATGCGTGCATATATTCCCAGACTGAATGGAATGGAAAAATTGGAGACATAAAAAAAATGACTTTATTTTCTATTTATTACGCATTAATAATATTGAAAATAGGTTCGATCCATTTATTTTGAAGATGTTAAACTATCACTATATTTAGCAATAATAAACTAATAAAAGAAAATTCTATGCCACAGTTAGGTGGAACTTGAAAAATTTACATAGAGTTATTTTTTTTTTTTCTGGGGAATTCCTGTATTGAAGAATCATGAAGAAAAAGATTCGAAAATATTAAAATGATAAAAATAAAAATGAAATATCAAATTAAGAAAATTGATGAAAAGGAAAGAATGAGTTTATATATAAATGAATACACATCAAAATCATAGAATTGAATAAAAAAATAAACGGTTGCTTTAGAGAATTAAATCAATAAATCCGTAACTAGGCACACAGCTATTATTTAAACAACTATACAAATGTTCCACTGTGTAAAGTGCAATCTATATAATTAATTAAATGGATTAAGTGCATTGACAAGAAATAAGATGATGGTTAAAAATAAATTTTTAATGTATAATATGTCTTTATTATCATTTGGCTACGGATATATACTGATGTACCTAGATATGTGTAAGGAGGAATTAATCAGATTTCAGGAAAAAAAAAACAAGAAAAGAAATAATAAAGAAGAAGGAAGGAAGTATAAAAGGAATAGGTTATTGAATAATGAAACTAAAGAAAAGAAAAAAGCGAGAAAGGAAAATGGCGAACTGTGAAATACCTAAATTTAAAAAACAAAAAACAAAAAAACAAATCTAGGTGTGTTGTAAGAATCTAGGCGAAACGAAGTTGGTCTTGAAAAATGTGTTGAAATGAAATGTATGTATTGAAATGGAATTAAGAAACATATTTACGTAAATAGATAGAAATTAAGAAAGAAAGCTTAAAAGGTAGAAAGAAAAGAGGAAAGAAAATGGCAGAAAGTGTCTAAAAAGTAGAAAACATGCAAGAAAGCGGATATATGTGTTCATATATATGGCTGTACATATAAATATATATATATATATATATATATATATATATATATATATATATATATATATATATATATATATATATATATATATATATATATATATAGAGAGAGAGAGAGAGAGAGAGAGAGAGAGAGAAAGAAAATACAAACACACACACACACACACACACAAACACACACACATAGGTGTGGCTGATTTTACGAAAAAAAATAGATGGATAGAAAAATATGAACCAAAAAAACATAGCTATAAAATAGATATGTATTGTTATTTTGATAGATAGATAGATAGATAGATAGATAGATAGATAGATAGATATCCACAGACATAAATATATATATATGTGTGTGTGTGGGTGTGCGTGCGTGCGTGAGTGTACAAAGAGCAGGAATGATTTTGAAAAGAGCGAAATAGATAGATAGATAGATAGATAGATAGATAGATAGATAGATAGATAGATAGATAAGCAGACATGGTAAGAAGTCATGTGAGTATAAGACTCTTAAATTAAATTTCATTTAAAGATGAAAAAACACATATGATGAAAAAATGACAGCATTGAAATAGAATGAGAAAATAAAATGAATTAAGAAAGAAAGAAAGAAAGAAAGAGAGAAAGAAAGAAAGAAAGAAAGAAAGAAAGAAAGAAAGAAAGAAAGAAAGAAGAGGCAGAAAAACAAAATAGCCGGAAGAGAGGAGAACAGGCAGAAAAAAAATACATGAGAAAACAAAGCGACACCTTAAAGAAAGAAACATAGAAATGGCAAAATGAAATTTTGCAAAACGCAAAAAGAAAGCGACTAAAAATATGAACATAATGAAAGACAGGAGTAAGAAATCACCTGAAAACGTGAAAAAGAAAACGAAAGCGCATGCGCAACATAAAATGTCAGCACTAAATGAAGTTTCAAATTAATATTTGATTGCTAATAGAAGAAGGCTAGTTAACGCAAGGTTATACCAAAGACAGAATTGCAGAAAGGCTGAGAGTCATAATGAAGAAAGGTAAGAAAAAAAAAAAAAGCAAATAATGACGGGAGGAAATATAAACTTTCTTAAATTGATCTTCAGAACACATACAGAGATTCAAATATATTCCAGATATTTTCTCATTTCTCAGAAATGTCAGCCTAAAATTATATCAAGCTCAGTTTTTAAAAGGATACTGAATTCCAAGATATATTTTGGTTGATATCGGGAAAATAATGAAACAATCATAGACGGATATTTCGTTTGTGTTTATTCACATCCGAAAAAAAATAAGTACAAAAATTATTATAAAGTGTAGCGGTTATCGGTATCGAAATAATGAAAATGGCGTACCGTGTTCTTATTCTAGCCTGTTTGGCTGCATTCACTTTCTCTCAAATACAATTAGAAAAAGTGCACATCGTTTTTGCTCCCTGACTATGGGTGAAAATGCGGGGTAAACCTATTCGCCTAGTCGACCAGTCTAAGGAATCATTGAATGAAAAACCGATCGGATTTCGCGCTGGCAACACCACCCCGTAAAAACCTACTTGTTGCTAAATCCACAGCTACATCAGCTAGACTGGTGAGGCTGTGTCCACCTGCTCCCCGATGGAGTTCAATGACACGAAGGATGCGGAGAGATTAAGTGTTTGATTTGGTTCTGCTCTTACATGTACTTCGCACAAAAAGGCAGCCTTTGAAAACTAAGGATTTAACTGATTTTGAAAAAAAAAAAAAAAACAAATACGTATCTAATTTCTTAGAAAACCATTGAAGAGGAATACACAAAAATTACAGACGCTATACACATTGTTTAATTCAGTATATATTAAAAAAATGTTTGAGAGTTGATGTGACTCTGAGAGTATTAGAATTTATTTGTGGATACATTCTTAACAGAATTATATGTTCTGATAAAATATCGTTGATAAAAGACTAACAACAAAGAAAATATTAAAAATTGATCCTTGACAAAAGGTGTGTTCAGTTTCTGGAAAAGGGAAGAAAAACAATACATGGATGTCAGTTTCCCAACATATTTGTACTAAAACAGAATGTTTTCTGGATGTGTTTTAACAAGGACGGAAAATGCGACATCCAGAGAAATCCAAACGTAAAATGCGAAACAAAAAATTGAACGAAACACCTTTCAAATGTTAAGCAAAGTATTAAAATTATTAAAACCAAAGAAAAGAGTGCTGAGCTGTAATATAGTATCGGTCCTTCTATATGGCAGTAAATTCTTGATGGTCTACGCACAAATGAAAAAGAGACTTGTGATATCAGTCATTAAATTAAAAAAATAATATCTATATATATATATATATATATATATATATATATATATAAAGAAAGAAAGAACAGCAAGATATATAATCCGGTGTTCTTATAGATATTTTATTTTTACAAATTTTGTTTTAGCTGTGTATTTAAAAACCCAGTAATTTTAAAAGTTACTTTTAAATTCGCGTGAGGATGAAATGGAACTAATGTCTTTAATTTAATCACAAATTAAATTCGTGGCTTTTAGCTTCCATTTTTGAAACATGGTTAGAACTGTGTAGCGAAAAAAACATATTTTAAATCAATTAATATATATATATATATTAGTCCTAGAATTAATATATTCTTGGCAGTGTTAGATATGGGTACATTAATGGTATGTCCCAATTATACATACGTTGCAAACTATTTAAATCCACAGCTAAGTGGGGTAATATGTTGTCCAAGTAGTCCACCACCAGCAGTGGTTTATCTACTTCACGCCGCTGGCGAGTATTATATTTGAAACCATTGATGTTATAAATATTACCATTTCATTTCCAACTTCCATTTTGTTTATTCCTTATTCTGTAACCATTTCTAGGTTACAACATATAGCTTTAAGGGCTGTTGGAAGAATTTTTGTTCTATAAGGCTTTAATAAAATTAAGAACTACTGAACTGTGACGTAATATCGGTCTTGTTATATGACAGAGAATGTTGGTCAATCATAGCAGATTGAAGAAAAGAAGCTGGAGTAACAAAAATGTGGTTCTACAGAAAGAAACGTAAAAGACCATGGACTGAACGTGTAAGAAACGATGAAATTGTGGAACAAAAGGACACTTATACTTAACATCAAAAAGAAACAATTGAAGATTCTAGGTCACATATTTAGGGGAGAGGGCTTAGAAAATACGACACTGATAGGACATATGGAAGGCGATATGGGCAGAGGAGAAACGGCACATAACCAACCTGAGGAGCTTGTGTAAATGTATGGCAAACAGGGTTTAGGAGAGATAGTGAAAAGACACAAGTTACTAAGAATGATCTACAAAGGAAAACCATGATCGTCTGCGCCTTAAAGGGATATAGCACACAGAAGAAGGAGGAGGAGGAGGAGGAGGAGGTGAAGAAGGAGGATGATGAGAGGAAGAAGGAGGAGGAGGAGGAGGAGGAGGTGAAGAAGGAGGAGGATGAGAAGAAGAAGAAGGAGGATGTGAAGAAGAAGGAGGAGGATGTGAAGAAGAAAGAGGAGGAGAAGGTGAAGAAGAAGGAGGAGAAGAAGAAGAAGAAGGAGGAGGAAGAAGAAGAAGAAGAAGGAGGAGGAAGAAGAAGAAGAAGAAGGAGAAGGAAGAAGAAGAAGAGGTAGGAAGAATAATAATAAGAAGAACAACAAGAAAGCCTTAAAGGGATATAGCACACAGAAGAAGAAGAAGCAGAAGAAGAAGAAGGAGGAGGAGGAGGGAGAGAAGAAGGAGGAGGAGAAAAAAGAAGATAAAGAAGGAGGGAAGGAAGAGAAGAAGTAGGAGGAGGAGGAGGGGACGAAGAAGAAGGGTAGGAGGAGGAGGAGAAGATGAAGAAGAAGAACAACAAGAAGATGAAGAACAAGAACAAGAACAAGAAGAAAGGGAGGAGGAGAAGGACAACAGCAACATCAAATGAGATTGATTGGTTCACGTTTCTTTTTAAATGAAGCAAGTTTTAAATGAATAATGAATTGGTTGTACAGACATTTCTTGAGTAATTTTATGTTTAGCTGTTCAATTATTTTTTACTTTTTTTATGAATTGTTGGAATTAAATAAATAACATGATAAACTCCGAATATTTTCTTCAGAAAACTGCTTGCTGAATGTGAGGCACAAGCGTAATGCACTATTCTTGGCAATGTCAAATATCTCTGCAAATATTTTGCAAGACATACGATACAAGGTCTGTCTGAAAAGTAACAAGACTGGTGTCAGAAACAATTTATTTCAATCCCCCCACCCAACAAAAAAAACCCTACACAGTTTCCCCTTCAAAGCATCCTGCTTCAGGTTTAATGCACTTTTCCATCAGCCCTTCTGCTGGAAGGATTAATCTTCGATGCCCCTCAACCACGTAGTTACGGCCCTCTTCAGGGATCCCTTTGATGCTCACCTTGATCTTGAGGAAATGGTATAGCTCACACGAAGCAAAATTAGGTGAATACGGTATTTTCTTCGAGGTCTGGAACAGACGAATTCTCAGGGTGTTATGAGAAGGTGCATTGTCTTGTTGAGGCAGCCACAATTTGCCCTTCCACAAAAGGATATGTAACAGAGATGCAATGGCTGAAGGACGCTAAGATTTCAGTTATATACCCCCAATATATCATATTAGATAGAAAATTCGCCCCCTTTCGTTCATAGCTTACACAGCACACTAGTTCCGTTACTTCTGAGGTATTTATGATCAGAATGGTATTTGATAGAGCAATGCAAATGCAGAAGGACGTACTTTTATGTTTCATAGATTAAGCAAAGTTACTAGATAAATCTTTTGATGATTGATTCGTTTTTCATGGGTCATCACACCTTTTCTAGTTATTTAAATCCAGAAAATATGTTTTAGATTGTAAAACGATATTGGAGATAATAATTGTTTAGTGATAAAAGTCTTACTTGTCTTACATCTGGGGAAGGGGATGGGTTCATGCCTTTCCCAATGTTATTTGAGCGTAAACTAATATAACGAGCAAAACAGTAATTGGAACTCGGTTCACCATTTTTGAGATAATAACAGTTTAGTGATACAAGTATTACTTGTCTTATATCTGGGAGGGGGTGATGGGTTCATGCCTTTCCCAGTGGTGTTTGCACGTAAATTAGTATAACGAGTAAAACAGTAATTGGGACTCGGGTCACCATTTTTGAGATAATAACTGGTTAGTGATAATTTTCTTATATCTGGCGGGGGTGGGGAGATGGATTCATAACTTTCCCAATGGTATTTGAGCTAAAATTTATATAACGAGCAAAAAGGTAATTGGAACTCGGGTCACCATTATCCATTACATCACCCGCACATCAAACCTTACAATACCTAGTATTCCCAGGCGGTTACCCCTCTAATTACTGATCAGGCTCGACGTTGCTTAACTTCGCTGATCGTACGGGAACCGGTTTTTCAAGTATTAGATAAAGCACAGAGATCTACTTGAGCAGCTCAGAAAATCTGGATCTATTTGAGAAAAATCGTAGAAGAATCCAGTACTTACACTGGGAGACAAATTCCTGCCTACGGATGAAAATGGCTTGTGAAAATATACAAAAAATAGAAAGGAGGATAAAGTAATGATGGGTACCTCACCAGGTTTATTCAGCCTTTAAGGATATCCTACCAAGATCTATAATCGGTCGATGCAAACTTTACCGGATATGCTTGCATATCATGCGACGTTTGAAGACCTAATTTTTAAACTAATAAGCTTCTGAGGTATTTATGATCAGAATGGCATTAGATAGCTAATGCTAATTTTTAAACTAATTTTAAGGGGGTCGCTTAATGCAGGAGACAGAAAATTAGCATACGTACTGCTGTAACTGGCTACGCCGTTGACCAAACTATACATTCATTTATTGTAGTTAAAATAGATTCAAAATTAGGTTTTTAAAGATTAAAACACGCAGAGGAAACAGTGTGAAGGCAGACACTGGAAAACTGCATGACATCCTCGATAAGTTAGTCATGGAAAGCACGAAGAAAGTACTAACTGTAATTTGTAAAAAGACATAATTTATTGTTCTCAGCCATCGAAAGAACCTCAGATATCTCAATTGGAGATGACAAAATCAAACACGTACTAAAGTGTAAATATCTGGGAAATGTTTTTAACATGGGTGTGACATCGAAATCCAAAAACGTGCTGGAATAGCAAAAGATGTTTTTTTTCAGAAACTAAGAGAAATGCAAAGAAACAGGAAAATTGTTGTTGGAAAAGAAAAACGAAATAGCAAAAGATGGAGCACACTGCATTGCCTTAAAAAGCCAAGAAAATTATTAAGAAACAGGAAAATTTACTTCGTATATAGAAAAGAAAAAAAATAAATGAGAAAAAACAAAAAGGGCACTGAAATATTACGCAACATCAGCCCTCCTATATAGCAGTGAATGCTGGGCAATCTCCTCAGAGATGAAGATAAGACTTGACGCAATAGAAATGTGGAGCTACAGAAGAAGACAAAGAACGGAGATTGCAAGCAACTAGGAAGACTAAAAGAAAACAAAAAGGACAATTATATATCAGAAAGAGATTGCTGAATTTTCGGGGACACATAATGAAGAAAGACAGCCAGGAAAATTTGAAACAAACAGCATATATCGATAGCAAAAGCGACAAGAAGGGTAAACGGACCACTTGATTAGCTTATTTGAATAGATGATGGCAGAAAACGGAGAAGTGATGGGAAAATTAAAAAAAAATATTACAAGGAGCTACAGGAAGTAGTGGATAATCTGACCGCCCATACCCTAAAGAAGCACTTGCAGAGAGAAGACTAACATCACTAGACTACGTTATTTATTTTTCATTACTTTCTGATAGACATAATATTGATACGCATACGAATATGTATATATTTAACAAAACATTTTTTAATTAAAAATTGCTTCCTAAATAAGTATGTATGGAAACGTGGGCAACTAGTTAATACATTAGCGTTTCGAGTTCGGTTTAAATTTCACTATGATCATTTTGACAAAGAGTTGGTTGGGAAAACGGTCCCAGTGTAAGACGAGAAGAAAGACATACACAGAACCAACAACGTCATTATCTATCTATCTATCTATCTATCTATCTATCTATCCACTCCCATCTCTTAATATCTATCTATCTATCTATCTATCTATCTATCTATCTATCTATCTATCTATCTATCTATCCACTCCCGTCTCTTAATATCTATCTATCTATCTATCTATCTATCTATCTATCTATCTATCTATCTATCCACTCCCGTCTCTTAATATCTATCTATCTATCTATCTATCTATCTACTCCCGTATCTATCTATCTATCTATCTATCTATCTATCTATCTATCTATCCACTCCCATCTCTTAATATCTATCTATCTATCTATCTATCTATCTATCTATCTATCTATCTATCTATCCACTCCCGTCTCTATCTATCTATCTATCTATCTATCTATCTATCTATCTATCTAAATATAAAGTTTTGGTGCCGGTGGCAAACATCAGGGACAAATTAGAAACGTCTCGTTGTAAGATTTTTAATATTTATAAACAAATGTTAAGATCAGGGAGTATCCACTTATGTTTTTAGGCGATCATGTCTCTTTCGATGCATGACTAACGAGGCAGATTTTTCCGGCAGTAGGTTGCCATTTATTTCTGCGGTAGACCAGTTGCCATCCAAGGCTATAGAACCCGGTCTGTCTTGCTATTTACCCATAGCTGGGTGGGGGGAGAAGAAGAAGATTCATACGTTCCCCAAGGGTTTTAGCACGTAAGTGAATGTAATGGATTCGACAGGAATTCGAACTCGGCTCTCTGGTTAATCATTTCGAGCCGCTATCCATTATTTCCCTGTAGCTCCATCCACTTATGTACTGTATAGTATTTTTCCTTTTTGGTATTCAATCATTTGTCTCTCTTATTTATATATATATATATATATATATATATATATATATATATATATATATATATATATATATATATATATAGTTTAAGATGTGCTATAGATAGATATAAACAGATTCAGATAGATAGATAGATAGATAGATAGATAGATGTGAGCAGGCAGAGTAATTTCTAAATGGAACGAAAGAAAACAAACAAAACAAAATGGAAAATGACAGAAGTGGAATGAAGTGAAGTGAAGACTAAATGGTGGAAAACTTGTGGGAGCGGATATATATATATATATATATATATATATATATATATATATATATATATATATATATATATATATACACACATATAAATATGTGAGTGTGTATATGTGTATGTGTGTAAAGAAAAGATTTTGAAGATAGAAAAAAGCAGGGAAAAGAAGAAAACAAAAAAAAAAGAGAAATAGAAGAAAAAGAAGAAGAATTAGAAGTAAAAACATAAGATATTGAAAAAAGAAGAAGATGAAAAAAACAACGAAGAAGAAAAAGAAGAAGAAGAAGAAGAAATATGCCTTCAATTTTAAAGGGATCAACCTCTGCTCATAATTTCTATATATCTTTGTTACGATATGATAAGGATTATATGCTGCTCCATGAGATATTTTTACTCGGATATCGAAGCTCCTGCTTCTTACAATGGAGATCATGATTTGATTCACATTCGTCACTCAGCTCATCCTGCCAGCGTCCTGACGCAAATGTATTACTCATACTTAGCCTTTATGTACACAAAGAACGTCAAACATCAGAAAGCATGTATCATGTGACGCCTGACAGACAATACCATGTTGTTCGCATACTTCGGTATTCACAGAAGAAAAAAAACAGCAAAAAAGAAAGCTTTTGCTATGAATAACTGTAAAATAGTGTAAAATCTGAGACATTAACTTGAAGCATATTCCGCCTGCCCTGAAAAAAAAAAACAGTAAATATAATGTTGCCATATTCAGAACCAGAGGCATGAAGCTGTATATTTAAATATATTCAAAAAATTATTTTTAACACGAGATTTAAATGTAGTGTAGCTAAGAAATTCTTAGCACTGTTTATTGTCTTTTGCTTAGCTGAAATAAACAGATATTAATATTTTTAAGGTGAAGAGTCACTGATTTCTTTCTTGTATTTTAGTTTTCTCAAAACTTTAAGTAAAGGCGCACTATCGTTATTAAATTTGAAAAAAAAAAATTTACATAAAATAATCAAATATTTCCTGAGAATAAATAGTATTTTTTTTTCTATGTATGCCTCAGAGTGGCTGAGATAATAAGATTATCAATACGAGAAAACATGATTAATAGAGTTTAGAAAAAATAAAATAGAGGCTAAGTACGCTTGACTATATAATACATATATATCAATATATATTTTCTGTGGATGCATATTCACTTGACGTTATATATATATATATATATATATATATATATATATATATATATATATATATATATATATATATATATATGTATGTGTGTGTGTGTGTGTAAAATTGTAGACTAAGATCAACAATAGAGCATCTCTACACAAAAATACACGATACTATAAAAATATATTTTATCATATATGTCGAAAGATAAAGTTAGTTCGCACACACACGCACACACAGACACGCAGAGACACAGACGCATACACAAAGATATATATATATATATATATATATATATATATATATAACACCGCATATTCGCGAGGCCCAGAAATATTAACCAAACTGTAAAGAACAGTAGCTGATTTTGACATTAAGCATGAAAGTCGTAGTGGCTGTGTAGGTTAGTATATATATTTTACTAATATAGATAGCTTACATGCATATATAAGATAAGCATATATATATATATATATATATATATATATATATATAGAGGGAGAGAGAGAGAGAGAGAGAGATACTATACAGGCATATGTATATACATGCATATACATGTATATATTGTACATACATATGTATAAGCATATTATGTAAATATAAATATAAAAGTGAACATTAAAGCTAACGATTCATGCTAGGCGCAAAAATAACCGTGAAAATAGATTACCCACAATGCACCACTGACCCATATATATAAACAGTCAAGGAAAAATACAACATTCACTGCCTGACGATTGCGCCTAGCACCAAACAGCCTGTCGCCTCTGAGTATTGACTTCAATGTTCACTTTATATATATATATATATATATATATATATATATATATATATATATGTGTGTGGGTGGGTGCGATTGTGTTTATTTGTGTATGTATCAGTGTGTCTGTGTGAAAAAGAAATATATATATATATATATATATATATATATATATATATATATATATATATATATATATATATATATAGACAAAACAAATAAACAAAACAAATCTACTTCCAGACCTGATGATGTCTGTAGGAACAGACGAAAGCTTTTAAAAAACTAAAAAAGACCTTATGCAACTGAATTTATAAACAGGGATCATAACAGTCATCTACACGTTCGAGTTTAATGTACTTTATTAAAATTGTTTACGAAGATGTATTCTCGCCATTTAAATCATTAACTTCTATATCTGTTTTTTGTATGAATGATTCATGTAATGTATATTGAACTGCACCACATAATTGATATATATATATATATATATATATATATATATATATATGTGTGTGTGTGTGTGTGTGTGTGTGTGTGTGTGTGTGTTATATGTGTGTTTATTTGTATGTGTGTATCTGTGTGTCTGTGTGTGGGGGTAGAGAGAGAGTGAAGTGATTAGGCGTACTTAAGCAAGGGGAATATTCAAAACTAAAAATTTAAACTACAAACGCAGACTGTGAATTTAATCGAATTTCTTTGTTTACATACCTAGTGCGTGAGAGGCAAACTCGGACACGGATGTTTCATGTACAATCAATTCCAATGATGTTGATAACGTATTTATCGATGAAAACTGAAGTTAACTAAACTAACACAATCGGAACATTAATATAACTACAGTGCGCATGCGTTTTCGTTTATTTGTTTGTGACATGCCAAAAATGGTGGCAGCTTAGCTGTGAACTTCTCATTCATTCATAGTATCCACTAGATAGTACCATTTATTAAAATCTTTACAGAATTCTTGCAATAAAAAGCATTAATAATTCCCTGGAGGACTGCAAAAGGCACATTGAACATTTCTTTTCACTGGATGTTAAACGTTTTCTCGGGGGATGGAATTATGACGACGCCTGATCTTTAACTGAAAGTACAGTAAATATGTGCTTCAATAAAATTCAAATTCAGAATATAAAAAAATATAATTTAATTTTACTTTATGAATCGAAAGAATCGGAAGTTAATATTTTATATCTATGTATCTACCGACATTTGTATCACCAGTGTGAATATATATACAAATACACATATGCATATATATATAAATATATATATATATATATATATATATATATATATATATATATGTGTGTGTGTGTGTGTGTGTGTGCATTTATATATATATATATATATATATATATATATATTGAGTGTGTATGTGTCTGTATATGTGGGTGTTTATATATGAATAAGGTATATTTAGTCAGCAAATATTAAACATCCTGTATTAAATAAAATATCATTTAGCTTAGCAGACGCTGAAGTATGATATATATATATATATATATATATATATATATATATATATATATATATATATATGTATGTATGTATGTGTGTATATATATATATATGTATGTGTGTGTCTACATGCAGGTTGACGGAAAAATAACGCACTATTTCACGTGACCTGGAGTTCTGACTTAAAACACTGTGATTTAATTCTTTGGTGTTAGTCAAAGGAACAAGTCTATTGTACCAAACCAAGAACTTCCAAGCAGTATACAAGAAGTTGTAACTTCCATACCCCAAGAGTCCCTGGTTAAATTAGTTGACACGATCCTCAGGCGGATCGAGTAGATGGTAGAGAAATCTTGTGCCCATGTCTAATTTTAAAAATCTCATGCTAAACGCTTTCTCTCATATCAGTTTCCAGTAAAAATTATAGTTAATAAATAGATCATAAATACTTTAAAATGGGGAGCTAGTTTTAATCTCCCTGTCTGTGTGTATATAATTTTTGATATATTATATATATATATATATATATATATATATATATATATATATATATATATATATATATATTATATATGCGCGGGTATTTCTTGGAAAGCGCTCAATAGCAGTGATAGAGCTAACATATTTTGTTGGATTTATGCGAGTTTGGCACCCTGGGTTTCATGCGATTTGCGATCGTCGGATAATCTGATTAATTTGTAAATTCCGGATTAATATATGCTTGCGTATATCGGTGTTTTCATGGAGCTGACCACACGTATTCTATGGTGGCTAGCTAATCTCTATTATAGACGGTAACTCAGACACATTTGTCTTTGCTAAACACCCACTGAGTTCACCTGTCTATACTCAACTATGCTGGGCAGACCTTAGAGTTTCTGGGAGAGAGCGCATTATCTAGCGTGATCAATAATTTGAACAAAGTGATCAATAATTTGAACGTGTGACATCGTCTTAGCACGGGTATCGACGGGTCCCAAGAGTTCCGTCTACCCAATTTCATTCACAAGGCTTGGTTCAACCGGCGGTATGGGTCAAACGTGGTATGGTTTTCAGGCACTTTCCAAAGATGCCGCACGCTTGTATCGACCTCGATACATCCCGATAACATTAACGTCTCCTTCCTGACAATTCGAACCCGGGTCTAACCATTCTGCCACGCACCCTTTGACTAGTTTTTGTGTGTGTATATATATATATATATATATATATCGCACATATAGTGCTGGTGGTAATAAAAAAAAGTGCTATTAATGTATATTATTAAATATACATATTATCCCTCACTGATAGCACAACACGGAGTTTCATGTACAGTGCAATCTTCAGGTATTGTGTATAGTCTATACTAAGCACCTTGGGCATGTAACATTTAGCAACTGTGTTTCGCTAGAACAATTACGACTGAGTAGTGACTTTGACCTTCTCTGGTTGCCCCCTACTTTTGTCCTTCTGCCACACCTAATCTGCACTTGAAGATTGCGTTGTGCATGAAATCCGTTCCGTGTTACCGGTGAGGAAAGAAATATATATTTATTAATATTATAAATTTACTAATTTAAAAGTGTTGTCCCATCGCTACACAGGAATTACCATGTTTCAAAAACAGAAACTAAAATTTAGATTTAATTATAGAATTAAATTAAAATCCCTAGTACTGCTTCATTTTCAAGTTCTGGAAATACTTATTTTGAAATTTACTGAGTTTATAAGCACATGCATTCTTAATAGTAGTTGCTAAGGTTACGGGAAATTCAATCCTTTTGATAAGTGGTGATATGGTATTCATTTTCATAGACAGCCTGTGTATCAAGATATGAGTTCCTTTCAAAATCTGCTTAAGATAGGGTAGGGGTGCCTGTTCAACAAATGATGACATCCGTTTTTCGCATGTCGTCTGATTTTTTATTTTTTTTTTTTTTTGAATGGCTAAAAGTTTTGTGGCATTTTTATTTTTCCGTTTAATTTAAAATTTCATACACAAAGATTTTTTTCAAACGGATCATTTGAATATGAATACGTCGGATTTTTAATAGTTAAAATCTATTCCTATATCTTTAAATTATTATTCTTAATTCTAATTGCTAATAGTATACGTTTTTCTTAAACAAATAAATGCATTATAATTACTTTCTTATTTAAGAATTATTATTCAGAGATCAAGTGTAAATATGTATGTTTCATTCTTCATCTCCTTTTACATTTAATCATTATTTACGGAAAATCTTTGACAGTGTCTGCAGAATGTAGCTATTTCATTTCTTTGATTAAGCAAATTTTTATTTTCATAAACTTAACGTACATTTCTCATCTATGCACAAAGTACACAGGTCATTTAAAGACCTAAAAACTCTAGCTTTTATTATTAAACTCCATTTTACATGGCAATTCCTGCGTAGTGATGGGGCCATATATTTAAATAAGTAAATTTATAATGTTTATGCTCTAGAGAATAGTACTGAGTACCGATTTGTATAAATAAAATAATTAATAAGTACGCTGGTTTATAAATATTACTGTTCTTTCTCATTATTTTAATATATATATATATATATATATATATATATATATATATATATATATGTATGATTCTTTTCTTTTTGGGTGCTGCTTAGCTGCAAATAATTGTTACACATGACGTCAACGTAGACTACTATAAATTTTCAGCTTTACAAAGAATACCAGAATGTAAACAACAGATGACAGGTTACGACACAGACAGCTCGTTGGTTTCTGAAGATACCTGAGACGTCCGAAACTGCTGGAACTAGCAACAATACATGCAATGATATTCAGACAAACTCTATCCAGTTTTGATCCCAATGTACAGCAACCAAAATTTGAAAGATTGTTGCGGGTGTAGTTATATCTCTCTCACCTTAGCTCAATTTAATCACACAGGGAGGACTACTAAATTCTGCATCATAGTCGTAGAGAATACAAATATAATAGCCTCATCTTCATGTAAAAAGGCTAAAAAATAATGTAAGCATTAATTATAAAAAAAGGAAAAGTCAACACTTAATAATATTGAATATGAACACGGAAACAATATGATGATCCTGTTTCGAAAATAAAACATCCCTATAAATCTAGATACATACATAAAAAAATTTATAATAATAATAAAAATAATCCTTGACAATGGCTAAAAGAATAGCCGAAAGCTCTCGGACATGCAGAAAAGAAAATATTATAACACAAGAAAACTTAAAAAATAATTAGCCGTGTCAGTAGTTTTAAATAGAACGTGTGTAAGAGGGGATAGCTGCCAAAATACACAATTATATATATATATATATATATATATATATATATATATATATATATATATATATATTTCATGAATTATTCATACAAAAACAAATAATATACAAAAACCCCGAACCTGTTTATGAATGAAAAGATCCTTGTTTCTATAAATTTATAGAAACAAGAAAACTTTTGTATATTATGTATAAACTTTTGTATATTATTTGAATTGCTCGCGACGATGGATTTCTCGCCAATTAAATCATTAACCTTTGTATTTGTTTTTTGTATGAATAATTCATGAATTTGTAAATTAATTGCACCTTTATTGAAATATATATATGTGTGTGTGTGTGTGTGTGTGTGTGTGTGTGTGTGTGTGTGTGTGTAAAATTAGGATATAACTCCTGTGATAAAATATTCTAAAATTGCTATATTAGTAAAAAAAAAAAATACGCATTCACTTAAATTTTCAAAAATTCAACCTTAGCGTTGCAACTGCACACTCCACAAGTTCCTATTCGTTAGCAATAACATATTTAAAGAAAAAAAACTTATTTCTTTTTGCATTATACATTTACGTCGCGGATGCTACCTGAATTTTATCAAAAACAAAATAGTTTCCACGCCTGATGATGACCGGTGGAACCTTCGAAAGTACTTGCATATTTAAGGAAGACCTAATACAGTTTATAATTTTTAAAAACAAGGATCATAACATTCATCTAATGATTAGTAGGTTAATGCATCTTTAAAATTTTGTTAAGCGAAGGGATTTCGCCATTTTATATCATTATGTTTACTAATTTACTTTTGTATGAATGATTCATTGTAATATATATATATATATATATATATATATATATATATATATATATATATATATGCTTCAAGATAGGACATTTAACGTAGACCTGTTTAATAGGTGTAATATTGGAGGAATCGAGACTTTTATCATACAGTTTTAGTTACCGTGGACTGGTTATGTCTTGAGAATGTCTGATGACAGGATAGCCAAGATCCTAATGTACAGCCAGTTAGATCATGGCTACAGGAATGTAGGACGCCCATGGCTAAGATACAAAGACAAGCTGAAAAGCAACTTGTCAGCAGTCAATATACCACATAGCACCCTTGAGCGCTTAGCGTTGGAGCGGGTAGAATAGAGATCAACGTGTTTTAGTGGACTCAGCAATTTTCAATCTGCTTGTCTGAATTATCTTCAAGAAACGAGAGCAAGATCTAAAAGGTCAACCAATCTAACAGTGATCTCATCTCACAATCCTCACACTTACTGCATATGTGGCCTCCCTTGTAAATCACTAGCAGGTCTTAAATGCCACTTAATATTAGCGCATAAACTTTGATAACTGAATCAATAAGCTGGCAGATCCTCATACGTCGAAACCGCTGGGAGAGTTCATTATATATATATATATATATATATATATATATATATATATATATATATATATATATATATATATATACTTGATGTGGAACAGAAATACTACTCATCTTTTAAACTGTCATCTATGTCTTATAATTTTCTTCCGGATACCATCACCTATCATCAAAGCATGGACCGCTGCCCACTGTATGTCTGCAGTTGAAACATTTTTTCTAAATACTGATGAATCTCTCATTGCAATACAGAGAGCCGTTCGTGCTCATTTCAAGTCACGTCGGAATGGCGCTGTTCCGGATAGAAAATCGATACTTGTAAGGGCTTAAAAATTCAGGGTCTTATGTTTAACGCTTAAAACCACGTGGAAAACCTCGAAGCGCTTGTACTTACGGGTGATGGAAGAATTTTGAAATCGTCTACAAGAGCCCATGCCGAATAGAGGCCACCATTTGCAGGTTGTCATTAAACAAAACGACTAAAACTATACCTCATTGTTGAAACATCACTGAATTACTGTTGTGGTACGATCCACCTAATTTACATAGTGGAGTACCGACCATATAAATATGGGTTGGTACCGGGAAGACGGGGGAGGAAGAAGAGATCCAATCCAGAGACTCTGCCCGACTGCGATTAAGTCAACCCATTCTACAGGAACGGTCTTCCCAAGAATATACCAAAACTAACTGTAACTATTGTGTACATTTTCCTTGTTTCAATACATTTTGTTTACGTAAATTTTGTGTTGTATTATTATTATTCCAAGCTTATCCAAGCTTCAACAATTACATTCTTAATAGTCTTTATATTGGGCCTTTTTCTCATCCTTTAAAATGTGGGATGTATTTCCGCCGCAATCTGTATAAATACCGGCAAGATAACCTGAATACTGTGTTCAAGCAAGAAACAGTGTGTAACCACTCGGTGTCGACTTCAGTGTCCACTTTTATACTTACATACGCTCTATCCCTGATATTGAGCACATTTGCTGAAATTTAATATACGTTAAAACATGAGTTCAAGCACCCTATGAGGCTGGCATCCCGCTCTCACCCCTTCACTGTCGAAACTCCTAAATGTAGCCGTCTCTTCTACTCCAATAGCTTCATGTCTCGCACCTCTCGTATGTGGAACTCCCTTCCCTTTTCCAGTTTCCCTGAGAGCTATAATCTCCAACTATTCAAATGTAATGTCAATCGACATCTCCAGTTGCCTTGATCTATCCACTACCCTTCTCATCATCCTTTCTTCTATCACTCCTATCTGATCTTGCTCCAAATTTTCTGTAACCTCTTGCGTCCTAGTGGCGTCCCGCCTTGCTTGGGGTGAAACGCTTAAAAAAACCAAAACACTTTTACCATATAATGTATGACTGAAAAGTAACTCCCTATTTTATGCATAATGGACTACCGTCTTGTAAAATTATCGTTAGATGGGTGAGTCCATTATAGATAAAATAGGGAGTTCCTTTTTAATCACCGTGTATACAACGAGAAATCTAATTAAAGAAAAGTATGTGCTCTCAAACAGCGTTGGAACCTTTAACGCTATTAAGTTCTGCGTCCCTGAAAAATTCTAACACTTCTGTCAGAGATTCTGAATCAAAATTTGCAAATAGTTGTTATGTAATGTTTCACGTTTGATATAAAAAATAGTTACAAGTGATTATCCACTATTCAACCGGTTGCTGGTCATTTTTCTCTACCACTATTCAACCGGTGGTCAGAGCTGAAAGTGTTAAGAAGTTTTCTCATATATATTCATGCCGGTAGACGAAAATAAATAAATATACTGATTAATAGATCAATGAACCGTTTACTCAAATACGAGTGTCCACTAAAAATATTTTTTAAAGTGATAAAAATCAGTCAGATTAATAAATAAAAATCTATTACTTTCTCAGAAAAAGAAATATTATTCAGCAGTAATTCACCCAACTAGCTGTGTCTGTTTTATTTTTATTTTGTTTTTATTTTAATTTTTGTATTTTATCGTCTTTTTGAAATTTTCCAATACGTTTTCGTCCATTTGAATCAAGATTTCGAATAGTTCGTTCAAAGTTCATGTTTTGTCGTTATCGATCTATGTTATCTGGCGATCCATAGTTTTAGTCTTGGTGTATTTGCGTCGTTGCAACTTCCTATATTTCGATTTATTTCAGTCTATAAATCATTACAAGTCAGCTAAAGACACTGAAATAAATAAACAAGTTATTGAATCGCCTTTCATATATATGCAAAATGGAAGCATGTACCGCTATGCCAAGGAGAACCTCTTATATCCAAATCCATATTGAATTTTGCAAGTATCCAATAACAGATATAGAACGACTATTAAATGTTTAATCAATTGTCGCACAATCCCTGAATTGAAGGAAATTATACGCGCGCATTCTGAATAATTAACATGATACCTGAAGACAGGGAAATGTTTGAATATATATTTACTTATATTTGGTTTGGTTTGGTTTACGGCTTATGGGTTATTATTTATTATTTTCCTCAATGGGTTATTTAAAGCCAACCAAATTTTTCTTGCTGATAATATATTTTTCTTCAAAAATCTATTTCTGGAAATATTTTTCCTTGAAGAATTCTATAGCTGGTCACATTTTTTTCAAAAACTGTATAGGTGTCTGTATTGCTGGTATATTTTAAAAGTATTGCTGATAATAATTTTTCCTTCAAAACTTATTGCTAGTAATAATTTTTTTATTAGAAAGTATTCCTGGTATTAAAACCTATTTTTACACGTTCGGGTAAATATATCTGGAACCCTAACAGGTGCTACCACCTCGGGTCAGTGTGGACTTGGGAAGACCAGCAATTAACAGGTAGTTCCATACTGCTCAAAACCTCCTAATTAGAGGCCTTGCTGTTGGACGTAGTTTATCGTCTTACTCAGGATGCGGATCTAGTTTATCGTCATACCCAGGACGGACACAGTTATGTGCCATGCCTGATAGATGCTTAGGCTATCATGTATCTTTGAATACGCGACTGACGAGGCAGATTTTTTGCCACAGTAAGTGGCTATTTCTTTCTGCGGTACACCAGTTGGCATCCAAGTCTAGAGAACCCGGTCTGAAGAGAAGAAGAGGATTCATACATTTTCCAATGGTATGAGCACGTAAGTAAATGTAATGGATTCGAAAATCCATACTTAAAGAATCTAAGATATGTCTACCTGCTACCACAAACAGTGTAACTTATTATTACACCCTCACAAAAAAAACTTGTTCATATCAGCTTGCGGACAACCACATAACATGGATAAAATGCCTTCCACACGCACTCACAGAGAGAGAGAGAGAGAGGGATAGAGAGAGAGAGAGAGAGAGAGAGAGAGAGATGAAGAGTGAGAGAAACGAATATACATCATCATCCGAATCTAGCATAATCAAACTAGAATTATGATACACATAAACATGAATTCTACACAGCAATGCACGTGAGTTCTGCTTAACCGATGATAAACAAACACAAAAATTAAAAATAGTATAATTAAAAAAAACAAACCTGCCTATTAGACGCACACACAGATAACAGCCGCCATACACAAAGAAACGAGTATACAGGATGATCCAAATCCCGCATAGTGTAACTAAAATTATGATACACGTACATACATGAAATATACACGAGAAAGCAGTTTATTACGTGCACGTGACGTCTCCTTAACCAATGAAAAACAACCAACGCAAAAATTAAATAATACTCCTAAATTTTCTGGTCAAGTTTAAATAAAAGTGAAACGTGTTAAATTTATAAACGTTTCATATTCGTTACTTATCCTGTCATTCTGTTGGATTCTAATACATATTTGATACCAATTCACAGAGTCAGTCAATCAGTTATGTGCCATAATTGATACACCCTTAAGCGATCATGTATTTTTCGATACATTCCTGACGAGGCAGATTTTTTTTTTCCGCAGTAGGTTGCCATTTCTTTCTGCGGTAGACAAGTTGCCATCCAATGCTATAAAACCCGGTCTCTCTTGCTATTTACCCATAGCTGGGTGGGGAGAAGGAGAGGATTCATGCATTTCCTAAGAGCATTAGTACGTAATGGATTCGACTGGAATTCGAACTTGGTTCTCCGATTCCTCAATCCGAGCCGTTAATTATTACTCCTCAATTCACAGAGTACTATATGGAAGAATATTTCCATTTGTCAAATTAATTAGAAAAAAAAGCAAAAAAAAAAAAAAAAAAAAAATTTCATGTTACAAGTTTCATCCTTCGAAAGAACTTCATACTTAATCATTTTACTAATGGGATCATGGGAACGAAATACTTATGCTTAAAATTATCATTTTTTTTTTCCATAATTTCTAGCGTTCAATGTGTCTAGAAGCACAACCAAGTCGATATCATTCAGCTTTTTTTCTGCTTCTGTTTTTATTTTTGCCTCTGTTATTTTCAAATATTCTACATGGCAATAATTCAAGCGTTGATTGGCGGTAAGATCCCGTTTTATACTTGAAATGACTACACGTAACACTAAGTTCTATGCTAACAGTGTCTTCTCTCGCACATCTCAATCATGAAGCTCTCTTTTGGCTTCTTGATTCCGTGTCCACTTTGAATCGAATACCAATCGTTATTTTCTGTCTTCTTAATTCTTGTTCTTTTATTGTTCTCCCTCCTTAATAATGTTTTCTTTTTCTCGTATTCTCTCATATTCCATAACCCCGTACGTCTTAGTGGCTCCATTGCCTTACTGGAGGTGATTTTCTAAGCATAGCTTGAATGTGGCACAAGGACGAGATTATAGGGCACCCTGTACTGATCGATCTTATTGTTCAGTTATAATTGATCTAGCGAGAAACGCTTGCTAACCATTACACCACGTCGATGTGCCCTTGTTTGACCAGATATGATTTTTTTTTTAGATCGCTCTTCTTATAATGTATAAACATAACGAACGTTTATTCCCCTTCCGTTCCTTCCCGCTGTATGTGTATCATTCCACCAATAGAAATATTATTTCGTCTGAAGGCCTTATTTTAAGGGAAGAAACATCTCACATAGGACGTTTTCATTTCAGCATTCGATTGCCTAGCATTTGACATTCCGTAAAATATAATTTTTTTTCAAATAACAAAGATATCGAGAGGCAATTCGCGACAAATTGAATAAAAATATCCGTTCGTCATTTCTACTTTGTTCGAGTTAAATGGAAAACTGTGACGAGTGAGAGAACATTTGGCGCTCGAATGATCACTGGATTGAAGCAATCGGACGTCTACCCACACTGAAGAGCTGTGATACAGCGAAACAGTCTGTCTGTGGATGACTATATAAGCTCTCGGGAAATTCGGCTGAGCTCTCTGCAGAATAGGGTAATATTAAACACAATGTCTCTTGCTGCCATTAACGCATTGCTCTTCGATTATGAATTGATCACTCCCAGCTATTGGCGTATTTCCCTTTCTCCCTGCCGTACAACGATTGCCTAGGGTAGGATCTCAAACTGATACCAGATCGGTCGAGTTTCGATCCCGGTTTGAAGAAATCGCACGTCTAGCCACACTGAAGAAAGAGTTTGTCTGTGAATGACTATATATGCTCTCGGTTGAGGCCTATGGAGAAAAGGATAATTTTAAACACAGTGGCTCCTACTACTTTTTTATATATATATATATATATATATATATATATATATATATATATATATATTTCATTTCATTGATGCATATAGATGTATAAATGCAATGTAACCTTGAATGAACCCAACCAATATATTTGCACAAAGGATGATTTTTTTCTGACACACGGTAAGGTTAAATCATATTTAACATACAGTTTCAAGTATCCTACGAGTTTTATAAACAGTTTTTACGCAGAAAATAGCGGACGCATTATACACAGGTTATTTTTTTTAAATCACGCATTTTCAGTGACCGGTTAAACTATATGCAGATATTTTTTTTGGGGGAAATGCAGGCCAAAAAATTCAGAGTTCTTACTACACATGAAGTCGTCTTATACCCGAGTATATTCGGTAGCAAACAGCCAAAATGGCGCGAATCCTAAAATTAACAATAGTTGTATAACTAACTACATCTCCTCATGTTAAACCATGAGACTTCTAGTTGTTCCCGAAGCTCTAAGAAGTTTTGAAGGGTTAGCATATTTATCCGAAGTTAACGTTCAACTTGTGTGAAATTAAATCAAATGCGAACCAGCGACTTTTTTTTTTTAATGTCGGGATTTTAAAAAGGGGATATAAAGATTGAAAAATAAATCTGTAGCAATCAGGGGGGACTATTCTGGGAAATAAAAAAATATAATACTGATCGTTTGGAGATTTTATTTAGCAATCAAAACTCAGTTTTTAGGATAAAAATTAATTTACTTCAGTTTTTAACTACATCGGTTATGTTATCTAGTCTTAAACTTGCTTAATGTGATTGCAAATGTTCGTAATCAATCAACCCACCTGATTCTTAATAGAATTAAATTTTGATACAGATTATATTTTTATAGCTTGTATCTGTAGAATAACAATAATAAACAGCACTTACCGGCGTAAAGGGCCCAGCTAGCGTCCAGCTGGCAGACAAAAATAAAGCAGGTTGTAACTTAAAACAAACCCTGCAAACTAACTGATGAATCAAGCTGGTATTTATATAGAAATACCTCCACTCAGGTACCAGCAGCCAATCACAGCCCAAGCAATGGACTATCCCACTTTAGCACAATGAGATGCTCCATTGCACCATAAATAGCTCTCTTTCTAAAGGTTGCATTATTATTCACTTAGCTTGCTCCACAACCGAGTGTTTATCTCTACCACGTGATTTTTCTACAGTATCGAATAAGTTTTCTGGGGAAGTCGAACAGTAAATAACCTGTCGTGATGTATTCACTGTACAAATGTAATGTTAAAGACTTTATACAAATCCAAAACCTATCTAGCAGAACCATGGTTTGATAAATTCATATATTAATACATGCTTACAGATTGGATGCTTTGTCAACCAATGTAATCCTAAGTTGAGAAGCATATCTTAGATCGCTGGTTCTTGTCACGGATGATAACCTATCAAGACTGAACGAAGCAGTAATAGCTTTTACTGTTCTGTAAAAGAATTGAAATATGGCAACTAGGCTTAGCTGATTTTACAAGAATAAAAATATCGTTAATAATCTGAGGACCGACCACACAACAGTGCAATCGATTTTTGAAATCTCCACACTAACGTTTGGTCGACTAAAGCAAAACATTGCATTTAGAGGACACAGTATCTAACTGCAGATGGATATTGGTTTAAAAAGAGAATGAGAAACACTCTTCTATGGTAAGATATAAATCACTCACCGATATTTAGATATTAAAAAAACAGGCATGTATACATTCTGGGCCTCAAAGTGTGTGCGGTATTTTAAATCTTTTTACTTGATTCTGCTAAGCATACCTAGCACCTTTTTCATAAAAAGCAGCTGTAACACAAAAGCTGTTACCATCTCGTACAACCTTGACAGGTTATAATCCGTGCCCAGAATCCACGAACAACCATATGCATATCTTAAACCGAAGATTACACGGGCTGACATAGCTTCCAGTCCGTAGCTGTACGCATATATTAATACATATATTTATCATCCCACAAATGTTGCTAATCGATTGGTTTTGGCTACTTAGATATAACCTTTTATTCAAACGATGTTCCCATCGATAAAATAATCAAATGTTTTTTATTGTCGTAGTCCCAAGTCTGGACGGAGGTGAAATGTTAAAGTGAAAATAATCGTCGAACTGACAAGAAGGAAAATGACTGATGAAGTCGAGGTTAAACCCACGACCGCTCAATCACAGGTCTTCCTTGAGATTTTGTTTGTTATTTTTCTTTCCGTTTATCATTCTGGGTTAAACGTTCTTGTTACACACACTATCAAGTCCTTCTATGTAGCCATCAATTTTACTTTCTCTCCGCTATTTCATCATTTTCCTATTGTTTTCCTATATTTGTTCGATTTATGTATTTCTTCCACTTTATATGTTCGTATAATATTACGTCTGTTCGTTTCGCTTACTTCTTTCTCAATCTGTCTACATTTAATTGTCTACCTTTCTTTTTTATTACATCTCGATGATTCATTATTTCCCACCTTTCTTTCGCTGATCTCTGTGTGAACGGATTTATTCTTTAGCTGATATGAAACGCTTGATATCACAGGTAAGATTCATGAAACAAATACGCGACTAAATTACACAACTCGAATTCAAGCAACCAATGTACGACGATTTGGTAGATTATTCACGTGAGAGCAAAGTTTGCTTACCTGGTCACACTTATGGATTTCACTTTTAAAAAGACTCATCTTGTGAGGCCAATCACTTCGTGAGACGATAATCTCATCGATGGAAACTTTGGGCATATATATTTTTTTTCTGGAACAAATTTAATATAGACATGTCAGAAAATATTTCTCATTTCCAGGCTTACGGCCATATCAAGTTGAAACGTATGATGTTAAGCAACGTCGAACCTGGTCAGTATTTTGATGGGTAAAAGATTGGGTATATCAGGCTCTGGAAGCTTGGATATGCGGGTGATGCGGCAGATAACGCGTCAGAATTAGAAACTGGAGAGCAGAGTTCTAATTCCAGTCCGGTTAGTTACCGTGCGAAAAGTATGAATACATCTCCACTCCCCACAGATATAGGTTAAATAGTAAGACGTTTATCAGTAAATCGTTATTATCTTCAAACGTTTCTGACAGTCTAAAAATATTTTCTGAATAAAAACCAAATGCAAGTGGTTGATTAGCCGTAAAAAACAAATCAATCAATTTCTTTTTTTAATGGCTTTATTCATTTTTGGAAATATCCTCATATCACTGGTGTACAGATGCGGAATAAAGTGGCTGATACATTTTTATAATGGATTTTTTAGCCATGAAATAGCGAAACCGTAACATAACATTCAGAATTTTTTATTTTTTAAGCATTTCACCCCAACCAAGGTGGGAAGCCACTAGGACGCAAGGGGTTACAGAAAATTTAGAGCCAGATCAGATAGGAGTGATAGGAGTGATAGAAGAAAGGATGAGGGTAGTGGATAGATCCAGGCAACTGGAGATGTCGATTGACATTACACTTGAATAGCTGGAGATTATAGCTCACAGGGAAACAGGAGAAGGGAAGGGAGTTCCACAGGCGAGGGGTGCGAGACATGAAGCTATTGGAGTAGAAGAGACGGCTACATTTAGGAGTTTCGACAGTGAGAGGGTGAGAGCGGGATGCCAGCCTCGTAGGGCGCTTGAATTCATGAAGTCTGGGAACCAGCGAATGCAGCTCCTCAAAGCAATTTCCATGAAAGTATTTGTAGACAAGTCTTATGATATTCCGTCATAGATTTTCGTAAACATATTCTTTTTCCCGCTATTAGTTGAACATTAATCTCGAATTCTAGAACAACAATTCGTGCATTCTGTTTGTATTGGCATCTGTTCTTTCTTTATGTACTTACCTACGTACATATTTTCTCGAAAATCGATGAGCAACATGTGCTAGTCAAGAAAACACAAAAAAGCAAATGCTTCATACCATGTTCACTGTATGGCTATTTTATAGAGATATCATTTCACGTGTAATATAGAAATCTTCATAAAAATGTAATCAGCTGCCGCAGATTTACACATATTTCCGCCAACAGTATAACATGAAGACGTACGACTTTTTCTGCAATATATATATATTTATATATATATATATATATATATATATATATATATATATATAATGAAATTCAGTTTTTGAGAAAAATTATATTCATAAAAGAATGGACAAATTAAAAGAGTGTTCAATAGCATTTTCATAGAACGAAAATAAAGGCATTGTTTCTTGCGGGATGAAGCCATTTCGGCAGAAGTGGTTTCAAGAAATTTAGTGTTCTGATATTTCACACTTACACGCACAAACACACACACACACAGATATATATATATATATATACATATATATATATATATATATATATATATATATATATATATATATATATATATATATATATAATTGCGTGTGTGTGTATGTGTGTTACAAACAACACTAAAGTACGATACTTATATATATATATATAAGCAGCAAATTCTCATGGCCATGTCTGATTGAATAAATTGCAATCATCATGTCTGCTTATTTTTTATCATAATCCTTTCATATTCACGAACTTTTTTACAATCTTGCATCATTTAATTGTAATAGAAGGAAAAATATTTCAATCAGACATGCTTAAGATATATAAATATATATGTGTGTGTGTGTGTGTGTATATGTGTGTGTGTGTGTGTGTATAAAGCATTACACATTGAGTGCTGTTGGTAATAAAACGAAAATCGATATATGTACATATATATATATATATATATATATATATATATATATATATATATATAAATATTTTATTATACTAGATTACTATAAATGCATTTTACATCGCTATACAAAAGATTTCATGTTTCAATACTCAAAATGTACTTCCTCAGATGATGGTAGGTAGATAACTTGTGATAAATATTATTTATTAGGGAAATTTGAAAACAATTTTTTACCACTTTTCGGAAGTTAATTGTGAGGCATAACTTTAACTTATATAAATGCGAACATTTAAAAGAAATTTTTTTTATGCTTACATGAGAGATTGTCTGATTTTCTATTAAAAAACCTTATTAAACTAAAGAAGTGAATTAACCTGAATTGTAGGCATAACATCCCTTACACCTTACATTATGTTTAAACTTTGAATTTGATAATACTATTTTTTACCGTAATAATTAGTACATGAATTGCGGTGCACCTTTTATGACTTACTATTCTATTTGTAAGATTTATTTAGATTTGACATAGCTCTGTACTGATATCTAGTTAGTATTATATTATTAACATCTTATATGGATGTACAGGTGTCTAGTTAGTATTATTAACATCTTATATGGATACTCTTTACTAAATGATTGCATATTCATTTGCCAAAGAAGTTTTGTATTTATGATCCGATTTCCTTTTTAAAAGCTTAAGTTAATTACCAGTTTCTTAAGGAGGTCTTTTAATTATCACCAATAAAATTTTATGTCGGGAGCATTTAACTAGTTAACATTATGATAAATTACCTCCCTATATATATATATATATATATATATATATATATATATAAGAAAATATATAGAAAATAGGAAGGAACGGGTTAAGTAAATAATCCAAAGTTCCTTAGTATTTTAGTTATTATTTTTTAAAAATAGTGCTCGATAAAAAAGTAGAGCATAAATATAATTATTTATTTAAAAATTTAAAAATATAATTATTTATTTAAATATATATATATATATATATATATATATATATATATATATATATATATATATATATATATACAGTGAGGTGAAACAATATCTGGACAGTAAAAATGGATTTAGAATCATATTGAAAGAAAAGCATTGTCTAAAGCTCACAATATATTCGTAAAACAATTATAAATGCAAATAAACAGCAAAAATACATTATTTGACACGTATATATATATTTTATATTCAAATTATTAAAACAGGTAGTAAAAAAAGTATTTAGACAGTTCCGAAATTATGTTTAAAATTAATATCTTGAGTATATTTCATGCTCGAATGTGTTAGAATTTTATGGAATAGTCTAGAACGTGCATTACTTAAAGGTGTTATCTATTCTGATTGTCCGTTCATCCCAAGACGTCGCACTAACAGTACTGCAGGATGCCAAAGCAAAGAGAGCTGTCGAAAGATCTTAACGTTCGGATTATTTCTGTACATAAAGAAAAAAAAAAGCTATCGTAAGATTTCTAAAGACCTATGTTTACATGTGAACACTGCTGGGTACAGAATTAAGAATTGGAAAGCCTTCGGTACTCATGAAAATATACCAAGAACAGGTGCACCGGGCAAAATATCACAAAAATATTCACGGAAAAATTGTACGGCGTGTAAAATATGACCCTTTTGTGACTCGGAGAGAACTTCAAAAAGATCTAAGCAATGCAGGAACTCACGTACGCAAGAGGAGCTTAAGTTCTACACTTCACCGACAACAATTAAAATCTCGCACTCCTCGCAAATACCCATTGCTAAAAAAACACGTCATTTTAAATCCAGACTTAAATTTGCCAAAACTAATTCACAAAAGCATGATGACTATTATAAGCAAATTTTATGGTCTGATGAAAGCAAGATTGAACTTTATGGCCACAACGATGCTACCCATGTTTGGAGAAAGGATGGAACAGCCTTCAATCAAAAGAACACCATCCCCACAGTGAAGCACGGAGGCGGTGGCGTTATGGTTTGGAGATGCTTTGCATATAATGGTACGGAACAACTAAAAATTATTGAGAGCACAATGAATGTAGCCAAATATATTCAGATTTTAGAAGATTGCTTGCAGTCATCAGTTGAGAAATTAAAACGTGGACCAGATTGGGTTTTTCAACAGGACAATGATGCGAAACATACAGCCAAAGCAACACGTCCATGGCTTCAAAACAATAACATCAGCGTGTTGACATGGCCCAGCCAATCGCCGGACATGAATCAAATAGAGAATCTTTGGAGAACACTGAAGAATCAGATTCGTGAAAGGCGACCAAAGTACCTCAATGAATTGAAAGTTTTTGCAGAAAAGAGGGCTAAAATTCCCATTAATCATGCCAGGCGCTTGTAGAGAGCTACAGGAACAGACTGAGAGGTGTGGTTGAAAATAAAGGAGGACCAACTAAATATTTAACACATTTAAAGCATAATTTATATTCTGTCCAAATACTTTTTTCACTACCTGTTTTAATAATTTGTTGACGCCCCCATCCAGAGTATAAGTATGAGAAGCCGCTACGAAGAAGTGGGGAGGGCAGTTCACGACCCTCAGAAGCATGTTGAGAAAGTGGGAGTGAGAAAAAAAGTTACCAAAAATGGAAAAGAGTGGAAAGTCCTAACCAGAAATAAAAGAGGTGGATATGTATTTAGAATTATCGAGGAACTCCCCGACGCCAACAGACCCAACCCGGTTTTTGTCGGCGTCAATAAAAAAACAGGCCCCAACAGGCAGAAATCAGTTCGGACCCTGACGGGCAGAAGACAGTTAGTTCAGGCCCTGACGGCAGAGATGAGTGTCCAGTTAGTTCGGACCCTGACGGGCAGAAGACAGTTTGTTCGGCCCTGGCGGCAGAGATGATAGACCAAGATAGCTGACCAAGATTCACGCAAAATTTTGGACTCCTCTTCAACCAAGAACAATTATTTTGAAGAGCGACTTAGAACCAGACCACAGAAATAAGTTTTTCGACTTTCGTCCAAAGACACGCCGAAACACAAATTTCTTAGTGAGCAAACAACTTGAAGCGTTAAAACTTGCCTAGCGAAAGCGACGTGTCACAATACACAGAACGGGTCGGGAGATAGATGCAGTCCTATGTATCGAACAACTAGACATAAAGTTTGTTACCTTTTTCTTTGATACTTTGAACTTTTTGAGTTTTCATTTTGTTTTCTTTTATGCATATTTGTGTTATCACCCCCTGTTGAACTCAATTTGCATTACGGGCCCCAACCCTGTTTGATCTCGTCTGTCTAAGATCAATTCACAACGTGTGTAGGCAGACTGGAGATCAGTGCAATTACCTTGGTAACCAGGCGTTGGAAGCGAGTTGGGAACGGCGAGGCTGATATCAAATCTAACCAGATTCCCACCCGAATCACCAAAAGGTTAGAACGTCACATTTGGGTGCCGCGACCGATACCAAGCCAGTTGGTCGTCACAGTACGAGACAACACGACTGACGCGACAGGCGAACGTCACGTTTGGAGCAGCGACACCCGGACGGAGCAGCGAGGAGCGAACAGCTGGCGCCGCGGCGAAGACGTCACAATTGGTGCTGTTTAGGGACGTCACAACTGGTGTCGTGACCGGGATAGGACCCTGGAACGGCCACGTCACAACTGGCGCCGTGGTAGATCAGGATAGAACGTCACAGTTGGCGCTGCGACCGGGGGACGACGTCACACTCTGCACAAGTAATCTTTTTTACAATTTTGTCATAAAATTTCCCCAATAATTTTTCTTAACACACACACATATATATATATATTAATGATTATCATTATGAAAATAATTCATGAACAATATTTCTGTAACAAGGAAAATTTCTTGTTTTAATTGTATTTTTAATCGTGGTTCTTCTCAGTGCTTCTGAGGTTTGTTTCATGAAATCGATAATAATATTTCTGACCCCATGAACTTTTATCAGTATTGAGCTATTACATTGTTTTCTTAATAATTCAATTACCATTACAATAATTGTTATTGTCGCTGCTTTCGTAATTATTCTTTTGCACTTATTTCTGATGTCCTTTTCTTTATATATTTAGCCTTTTAAGATTTACAATGTGTGTAAGTGTGCGTGTATGTTCATTTATATTATTTCTTGTCATTGGCTTTTTATTATTAATTTATTTTCTTATATAATGATTATGACTTCCTGGATGTTATAGTAAAAAAGGTCATAATCACCGTTTTGACTACCTTCAGTTCTTGGCCTTTTCATTATTAATATTCTTCTGGTTCAATCCATCTGCCTTTAGAAGTAATGAACTATCAGGACATACTTTATGAATTCTAATTTCGGTGGAGATTATTTTATTATTTTTCTTCTTCACTATTTGGAAAAGAAAAACTGACTTTAACTCCTGAAAGACGTGAATAAAAAAAAAAAGGTAACATTAACAAAATCAGCAATTATTCTGGCCAAAGCGATAATTTGGTAAAACAGCTTTACCGATCAACGTTTTATATATATTTGATGAAGCTGTAAGAATAATCAATATACATATATAACCTCGAATGGAATTCGTATTTTATATTTTATAATAAGCTTTATATCTATCTATCTATTTATCTATCTATCTAAGTCTGGTTATTTTTTTTTATTTCTCTTTCTTCCTCTCTTTCAGTTTGATTATTTCTATCAGACCAAACGTTGCAAGTCTCTGCTGTTTCGCTATGTCTATGGAAATGGACTACTTTCTTAATTCCCCCAGTTCTAACATTCGCGTCTAAGACCCACCATGCCACGGACATTATACCTCACCACTTGTATTCCCATCGAAATGCCTTAGTAATATGTAGGTTCCACTCGAGAAACTTCCACTCACGAACTACTTCATTGTCGAACCAATTTCCAAGAGGATACATCTCCTATCACTAGAATCTTAACTCGTTCAAATCTTGGTTTAACCGTTGTCGTCCCCGCATAAGCTATGCCTTTTACTCTATCCTAACTGATTTTTTGGCCTTGACAATATACATGTATTTATCTACCTTAGTATGATACTTTCTTTCTATCTCGGTTAATTTATTGATTGTTTTTTTTTTATGGTTTTGAAGGTTATTTAAAGTTAGAAAATATTCCGTGTCATTATCCATTCCACCGCTTGCATATCTAAGCTTACATCAAATGGAATTCCGAAGCGGTCACCCATTTAGGTAATAAGCAGACTTTGGTTTTCAGTAAAATAAACAACCAAGAAATTGATAATCTCAAAACTACTATCGAAAACAACTCTGTGTCAGAAAAATAAACTCCCATTCTTCTTAGGCATTCTCAGAGAATTCACTAATGACATTCACCACATCATTATACGAAAAACCAACTTGCAGAAACTCTTAGATATAAAATAATACTTAATAGTAATTTCCTGGCGAAAGCACACGAGAATTCGTCCTCTCGTCCACTTATCCTTAAAGAACTCAATAATGTAAAACAGACGCTAGTTAACAATGGTTTTCCTACCTACCTCATCGACCACCGGATTAAACTATTCATTTCTAAAGTAACTAATAGAGAACATACAGATAAAAAAAACAATTACATTAACAACTTCTACAAAAGCCAAATATATATTAAGTATATATATATATATATATATATATATATATATATATATATATAATAAACAAAATTTTTCTCCTAGAAATATCATAAAGAAATATACAATATCAGTCAACCAGAAAAAGAAAATTAATTTATCTATTACAAAAAATAAAAACCAATAGTCTTATAAAAAATAAAAACAAACTCGTAAAATCCAAATTACAGAGAACCAATATTATTTACAAGTTCAAATACCCTTTAAGGAATTGTGTTTCTGATCAAACCAAAGTCATAAATCATTATATTGCTCATGCTACCACTTACCTTTCTAAACGACTCACGTCACACCTACCAGACCATACGTCAATAAGGACTCATTTAAACACAAACGAAAACCTAACAAGTATAATACTCTCATCAACAAATAAAAATGATTCCAAATTATGCAAGCCTTAATAACAAAAAGGAAAAGCCGACACTCAATTACATTAACTACGAACTGAGCCACAATGTGCTGACCGTGTTTGGAAAATGAAACATTCCTAAAACATTTAAAACTCTTACGTAAAAGACCTACACATTCAGTTAAAAGGAAAATACAAATAAAAATAGTCCTTGATAATGGCTAAAATAATAGCCGAAAGGGTTAGAACTTTTGCTTTCTGACCTCATGTCGATTTGTCAGGAAAGAGGCTTCCTGATGTTATCGGACTGGAAGGGTCAATCCCAGCGTGAGGCACCTTAGGAAAATACCTGAAAACCATACCACGGGTTGACCCAAGTCTTATGAGTGAAACTGAGTAGATGGAACCCTTGGGGCCGTTGATAGCTGTGCTGGCACGAAATCACCAGTCATCGTGGCCGAGAGATTGAGCGTGCTGATCTTGTTCAAATTGTTGATCACGCTAGATAACACCTTCTTTCCCAGAAACTGCAACTAAGATCTGCTCAATATAGTCCAGTATAAAGCACAGATGGGCTCTCTGTGTGTTGAATAAAGAAAAATGTTCCTGAGCAAGCGTCTGCTATAGGGATTGACTAGCCGACCTAGTAGATGGGTGTCCTCAAATACTAGTGTCCAGCTATACACAAACACACATATATATTTGTGTGTGTGTGTGCGTTAGTTTGTACACACTTGGTACGAGCGCAAGAAAAAATGAAATAAAAAGGTTAATCGCAGTATTCTTGTCAGTCGTCTTTAACGAACCTTGTATATTAGTGTGATTGCTGTCCAAATACGCAATATATGTAAATATATGTGTGTGTGTGTGCGTGTGCGTGTATGTGTGTGTGTGTGTCCGTACGTATGTATTAGTATTGATCTGTTTTATACAATTAGTACGAGCACACGATTAATTTCTTAAAAAAATCTTAATCGCTGTAGCTTGTCACTCGTCTTTAGCCAACTTGTACAAAAGAAGGATCACTTACCAAATACACTCCACACACACACACACACACACACACACACACACACATATATATATATATATATATATATATATATATATATATATATATATATAGGAGAGGTGAAAATAGAAAAGAACATCTATAGACCATTGTATAAGTCTCTGTTCGTACACATACGTCTGTGCATCTAGAAATGTTTATTTTCTGTTTTTTTTTATACTAATCGAACCTTTACTGTGTCGATTTGGATGGTTATTTTATTCTTATCTTTATATTTATCGCTTGAATATTTATTTGGACGTTATGTTCTCCTTGTTTCCATCGTCACTACCCGCTAATACTTTGTCGGGGAAAAATTCTGACAGGTCGGTTTATTGCTATTGGTCTATCACAACATAAAACTGTCAAGGCCTAATATCAGGCGCGTATTAATGGCGAGATTCTCTTTTGCTATTTCCATCAGTTCTTCTTTTAATTTTTTTTTGTATTATATTAAAGCGTCCTTTTCCGCGTCAGTGTCTTTTTTAACTGTCCATTTCATCATTTTCTAAGTTTTATTTTTTTTTGTATTTATTGATAACGTTTTTTTCCTCACTCTCTCTCTCTCTCTGTCTTTTATAATCTTCCCCTGTAGCAATTACAAAAGAACACCACTTAGCAAGACGCGAAAATATTAAAAAGAAATAGTTATATTCTTCTTGGTTCTTGTCTTGTTCTCTTTGTACGGGAAAATCTACTTTCAAAATTATTCGCAGTGTCATCATTGAATCAAGCGTAGCCATAAAGGTGAAATAACACACAATCATTCAGAAAAGTTGTGCTGAAGTTTCAGCTTTAAGTCGCTTTTTAACGAGACGTTTTGTACACCCCACATATACACACACACACACACATATATATATATATATATATATATATATATATATATATATATATATATATTACTATTGATCTTTTTATACAATTTGTACGAGCTCAAGAAACATTAAATAAAAAAGCTTAATCGGAGTATCATGTCAGTTGTCTGTAACAAAACTTGTACAAAACGATTGCTATAGAGGTGTACGCGTTTTAGTTCCCGCAAACACATCCGTATAAACAATCCGAGGCTAGGCACAGATGCGTATCCATGCGTTTCGGCATACATAAGCAGTTATAATTCTAATCCGGTGTCGGGGTCGTAGCATTTATATATGTGGCGATGTTCCTTTCCACAAGGAGCGGGTAAGGGCGTTGTTGACGCTTTTTATATGTACCTCTTGAGTCGGCAGAGAAACTTACACTTCCTCACACACACATACACACATGTGGCAGCACCACCACTTTGTGTATGTGTGTTTATGCGTATGGGAATGCCATCCCAAATCGACACAGAAATAGATTCGACGACCAAACGTAATCAAACATGTATAAGTAGATCCAATTTTAAAAATAATCCATACAAATGCATATATTAGCTCTATCACTGATATTGAACGTTTTACACTAAGTACTGCGCATATAAAATTATATATATATATATATATATATATATATATATATATATATATATATATATATCTGAATTTAAATCAAAATTAAATTCTCCTATGCTGTGTGCCAAACAAGGTTAACGATCCCTGAATGGCCTGCTATTAACTGTGGTCTGAACTGGCTGAACGTGTGAATTCAAATTCTTATATATATATATAGTGATTTTCTAAGCCCGGCTTAGATGTGGCACAAGGCCGAAAGTATGGGGCACCCAGTGAGCATCGAACTCATTACTCAGTCTTAATTGATCTAGCAAAACAAGCCCTCTAACCATTACACCACGTCGAAGTGCCCAATATATATATATATATATATATATATATATATGGATGGATGGATGTATGTACGGAATCATGATATATACTTTTTTATATATCAGGAAAAGTTTTGAAGGAATGTTTTATAACAAATGGGAAAAATTTTCGTGTGACGCGTTTCGACCCTTAGGACTTCATCGGACGAGTTTTGTTTACGTTGATCCAACTAAACATGCGCACGAACGAGAAACGCTGGGAATTTTAAATTTAAAAAAAAGATATGTGTTTTGGTTAGAAAATCTAGCCAATTTAATTTGGATTTTTTTTCTTTTTCTTTTCTTTGCATCATCTTTGTGGGATATTCAATAAAGCGTTGCGAGGGAAATCTGCTGCAATTTCTATAACAAGGCCTTGAACATAAACATGAACAGAAATAGGAATCGCTGGAAACATGAAAGCGTAATATATCTAATATTAATATAATAGTAGTAGTCATATTAATAGATCCATAATCTCCCCTGTGGTGTATAGGACCACTGTCTCCTCGTGCTAATCATTGCTTGAACATATCAACCACTATGGGTTATTTAAGCTCAACATCCAAATAATTTGAACACAATTTTATAACTTCATCTAAATACATTTTTAACGCAACTGTTTGCTTTTAACTACTGATGAATAACTTGTTGCCATTTTATTTTATTGTTTATTTTGATTTTATCGATTGCACGGTATAGTTGGCTCAGTTGGACACCATTTGAGAGAAATTTGGATAAGGCATGCTGTACTGCTTGGCATTCGGGTCGGAAGAGCCAATACGAATATTTCAAAGTGTTTGGGTGTCAATTTGAGAACCAAGCGGATGATTCAGAAAGACTTGGATGAGTCTAATGGTGATTACGCCGGTACGGCAGATCGAAAAACTTACTCTGTTCGTTCTGATGAGAAAAGATCTCCTGAATTTGTTGGTGGAGGCATCACACTCAACCAAGATGGCTGCCTGCAAGGAGGTCGTGATGCCTTTGGCCAAGAGAGTGACTGCTCGAAGAAACTATGTCTGGCAACAGGACTCTGCATCATGCAGTCATGGCTGTCAGAGAATTTCTGCGACTATATCACCCACCCGACTGCAACACCTTTGATTACTATATGCGGGACTCAGTAGCGCAAGAGAGTAACAAAACTCCTTGTAATGTCAAAGATGAACTGACGGCAAGAATTATGGTAGCATTCACCAACTTAAACAAGGAGACCATCCAAAAGAGATGCAATAGATTGAGAAGTCGTCTGGCGATTTTATTGAATAAATTTAATTTTTCGTATTTAAATATATTTTTATGCAATTTTGGTAAGTATTTTTTATTTTATTTTATTTTAAGCATTTCACCCCTCGCAAGGGGGGAAGCCGCTAGCACGCAAGGGGTTATAGAGGATTTAGAGCGAGAGCAGGTAGGAATGATAGAGGAGAGGAAGAGGAGAAGGATAGTGGATAGATCAAGGCAACTGGAGATGTCGATTGACATTACATTTGAATAGTTAGAGATTATAGCTATCAGGGAAACAGGAATAGTTCCACAGGCAAGAGGTGCAAGATATTAAGCTATTGGAGTAGAAGAGACGGCTACATTTAACAATTTCAACAGTCAAATGCCAGCCTCGTAGGATGCTTGAATTCGCGAAGTCTGGGAACCAGCGAAAGCAGCTCATCGGAGCAATACCATCAAAGTATATGTAAAAAAGACAGAGAGAGGCGACGGCATATCTGTGAGAGAGTGACTGGAGACGAGATGCCAGATCAGGGCCAATTATATTGAATATCCTTCTCTGGATCTTATCAAGAACCCCGAGGCAAAGATAAGGGGCTCCAGACCATATATGGCAGCAATACTCCATGCAAGGGCGAATGGTTGATTTGTAGATTTGAAGGATTGATTCCGGGGAGAAAAATTTCCTGGCGCGGCAGAGGGAGCCAACTTTCCTTGCGCTGGACGAAGCAATTCACTATGAGTTAAAATGAGGTGCCAGTGTTTTTTTTTGTTTTTTTTTTTGCGTAATTCAGACAATATATACATCGCACCTTTATATTGATTTACCAGACCTGGGAACAAGAACTGGTTCAACGCTACTCTAAACCGCCAATCCCTCGGTAAGAATCCTTATGCCGGATGAAAGTTTATCGTCATACCCAGCTATGGTAATCTCTTATAGATTTTCTGTATTATGTAGTCTTTTTAACGAGGTGTACAATTTCGTCGTATTTCCTGTTTTAAACTTCTCCTATGTTGTGTGCCAACCAAGGTTGGAGATCCCTGGATGCCCTGCTATTAACCGCCATCTGAACGGGATGAACGGGGTGAATGTGTAATGGGGTGGATTCAGATTTTTCTAATGATATTTGTGAGAAAGCGAATGCAACCACCTAGTCATTTTCGCTGATAACCACTATCCTATACGCATCTCCAGAGCTACTGTACTAGCGGCTTTTTTTAATATGTAATTTGGTTGTATGTCTACATCTATTATTCTCTTCTGTATTTTGGATCTTGAGCGGCTAAGAGTAAATACAGAATACTGTAACGTCTTATAGTTTACATTGCTTGAAGATGAAGGTTTCGGCTATTATTATTATTATCATTATTATTATTATTATTATTATTATTATTATTATTATTATTATTTACTTGGATTTCTCTTGTATAGACATTTCCCTCCGGGTCCCAACTAGAGACCTATGATCATATACGGCTTCATGACAATTTCCACTGAAACTTTTGGTCAAAAAACATAAGACCAATTTATTTATTCAGCTATTATTATTATTATTATTATTATTATTATTATTATTCTGTTATATACATATTTCTTTCCGGGTCCCAACCAAAGAGCTAAGGTAAAAAAAATAGCTTCATGAGATGATCAATTTTTGCTAAAAAAAAACTAAGATTACACATGTTTTACATAGACAATGCCCTTCGTAATGTCTGAGCTGTATCTGTGTGTACAATCTTTTGTATTTCTTTAAGGCATGAGTTACACGAAATTCTTCCAATGAGTCTATTGGAACTTTTTCCAAACAAACCACGGGATCCAACTGCAGCAGGAATTATTGATGTCCTCATGTGCCACATTATTGAGATTTCCACTTCAAAATCCTTTTATTTCGATAGGTATTTGAAAATCTTCAAAGAAACATTACAATCTTCAAGTACTGCCATGAACAGTAAGAAATCACTTTCTGTTTTGTGGTCTTTAATTATGATGTCTGAGCGATTAGCTTTGATTTTTCTGTCTCTGTGTATTTTAAAGTCCCATAAAATTGTTACAGGTTTTGTCGATGTAATCGGATCAGGGTGATGTTCATACTAGTTTCTTGCAGTTTCTTTCCCGCGAGAGTTGCATATTTCCCAGTGCAGATATTGGCCCACTATGTCCTGCTACGTTTTATCGGCAGTGGGTGCTAATCTGATACAAGATGGTGACGTGTTTCTGTATATTTATCACAGAATTTGAATATTAGGTTAACACAATTTTTCAGTATGTGTGCTTGGTAATTTCTAGTTAAAAAGTATTGGTCCTCTGCAAAAAGATTAAAAAATTATGTTTCAGTTTTTAAACCTGCACTACGTAATCACTAATATGTACGTGGTTTGTCAACATCAACGTGTTTGGATACGGGAAGTTTATTGCCCAGGCAGAAGCTTATCTTGCCATCGTTTCAGCATTTAGTACAATGCATTTGCTTTTGATTTCCTTTTTATGTTATTTGTCACTGCAGCATAAGTACTATGGTTTGTTTGCACGTCTTCACACACTTGAAATTCCCTGTTGGCTTCCTTTGGTAATGAATTAAGTTTTTTTTTTTTTTTAATTCTTTCATCTTCTCCGACACAGATCATCAGGCAGTCTTCTGTAGTTTCCAGATAACTTTCAAGACCAATTGTTGCGGTTTTGTAAGACAGTTCTTGTTTGACTAATCCTCTACCTCCTTCGGGCACATACAGACGACCAACATCTGCCTTCCCATGGTGCATGCCGTGGCAGGCGAGAAGCTTTTTCGTTTTTACATCGATTAGCTTAATGTCAGCTACTAGGATGTTGAAACTGTATTGCACCACACGGAGAACCAAATTTTTTATGGTTGATATTATTATCATTTGTGTATGTTATGTTTCTTGCTTTGTATTCTACAGAGCCGGGTCCAAACTATGATCCCATAGGGAAATTGTCATTTATTGATAGCACTTTTCGTACATGGTTTGTTCCATTTAGGGCGATTTTCTGGGCGACATGTATCTTGATGTTACCTGAAACACTGTCAGTAAAATTGTTACGAAGCTCAAAGATCCTATTACTATGGGTATAATCTCAGTCTTCATTCCCCACACCCTGGTAATCTCGATCCCCAGGTACTTGTATTTGAACAATTTCTCGATAGTTTTTATAGAGGTGTTTCTCTCAGATGGTACTGATATGTCAGTAAGCATACATTTCCTGAATTTCTTGCCGTTTATGATAATATCAGGTCTGTTGGCTTTTATTTTCCGGTCAGTTTAAATTGGCATGTCCCAGAGGATAGTTACATTGTTATTTTGGGTAACCGTGTCTGGTTGATGCTCATACCATCTCTCAGTGGTTTCGGGGTTGTGCTTATTGCATGTTTTCTAATGAACATATGTCGCTACCTTTTTATGTCTGTGGGTATAGTCATTTTTTGCTAGTTCTGGGCATCTTGAGATAATACGGTCAAACGTTTCACCATCATCAGCATCCTCCTCCTCCTCCTCATCATCATCATCATATTATTATTATTATTATTATTATTATTTTTATTTTCTTTGATTTCTGGCGTTTACACATTTCTTTCCGGGTCCCGACCAGGGACCTAAGGTTAGAAATGGCATCATGACACTTTCCACTGACTAAAAAAAAAAAATTACATAGATAAAGCCCTTCGTAAAGTGTGGGCTGTACTTGTCAGAACAATTTTTTGTATCTCCTTGAGGCATGGACTTCCAGGAATCCGTTCAATTAGTCTACTACAATCTTTTCCAACCAGTCCTAGGGCTCCAACTACAACAGGTATTGTTGATGTTCCCATATGCCACATTTTCGAGATTTCTAAATTTCTATTATTATTATTATTATTATTATTATTTGATGCTTCTCTGATCCATTGTCTTTTCGACCACGAAGTTGGTTTGCACTATACGTTGTTCTTTTCTTTATTTCATCTATCTGAATTTCTGGGATGAGGATTACTTATACTTGTGCACACTCAATTTTATCCGCATCTTTATTGTTGTTATTGTTGTGATAGCAACAACAAAGATGAAGACAATTGTCTGTCATTTCAATTTTTTCTCTTATGCTACTATTTTTCTTTTACTGTTTGTCGTCTCCGACTCTTTCTTCTTCTTCTTCTTCTTCTTCTTCTTCTTTACCAATTTGCCCGCTCTTTTTTAGGGCTATCTAAACATATTCAAAATTTGCTATACTTTTAGCAGTATTCCTACGCGTACATTTATTCTTTCTTTTCCGTTAAGGTTCCTTAAGTTCCTTCTTCTTCTCCTTCTCCTTCTCCTGCTTCTTCTTCTTCTTCTTCTTCTTCTTCTTCTTCTTCTTCTTCAACTGTCCTTCTTCTTCTTTCGATCTTCTTCTTCTACTTCTTCTTCTTCTTCTTTCCCTCTTCTTCTTTTCCCCCTTCTTCTTTCGCTCTTCTTCTTCTTCTTCTTCTTCTTCTTCTTTTTCTTCTTCTTCTTCTTCTAGCTGTTCTCTCATTTTTTCTCCTTCTAGCTATTTCTTCCTATTTCTCCTCTACTCTAATGTCTTTTTCCCCCAAAAGGCCTTATTATGCGACTTCGGAAGAAACATCATTTTTTATCAAATTAAATCACTTTAACGCTCGTATTCTCCCCATCAAGAGACTCAACAAAACAAGAACCCACACAAATATTACCGTCACCAAAGACGGAAAGCAAGTTCCCTACGAAATTCAATCCACCTTTGCCCTTTTAGCGGTTACATTAATATCAATTCTACATGCGCGCCATTTGGCTTCTAGTACAACACTCTGGGCGGAACTGATTAGGATTCCATTACGTGGTATAATGCATATTTTGCTGACTACACTCCCCCAAAGGACTTTCTTACTTTTGGTTCTGGAGAAGTAAAGAGATTCGTGAGGCAATGCTAAGATGTCAGACGAGCTGAAACGGACATGAAATGTGTGTATATATGAGAAAATAAACAACTTAATGAAGTTAGAGCTAAAGTGGAAAGAAATGTCTACTAGTATATGAGTAGTAATCTTGAGAGAGAAGCACGTAAGTGATTCTCGGCGGTGACAGTTGCTATCAATCTGTCTTTAAAAAGTAAATGTACTCCAAGTGGCACATTCAGTTTCATATATCACAATTTCTAAAAAAAAATAAAACGTAAAATTGAGAAGTTTTTCCTAAAATATGTTCATTCTTATTTGAATTTTTTAAAACGTTAAATATTAACGCGAGATTAATATCTAATAAACTGAGATCCGAAAAACGTATTGGTATGTCCAAGGACGCATTCCAAAATCTAGACAGAGTATTACGAGACAGGAGAGATTCGTTGGTAAAAATAAGAAAATAATGCTGGACTGCTACGTAATAGCTGTCCTCCATTACGGCAGCGAATGCTGGACGATCTCCTCAAACATGAAGAAGAGACTCAAGGAAACAGAGGTGTGGTTCTACAGGCGGATACTGAGGATACAATGGACCGAACATGTGAGCAACGATGAGGTTTTGGAGAGGACGCAAACAAAAAGGAAACACATACATCAGATCATGAAGAGGCAGCTGAAATTTCTGGGACAAGTATTGAGAAAGGAGGGCTTGGCAAATCTGATACTCACAGGGCGGATACAGGGAAAGGGTGTCAAAGGAAAGCAACGGGTTAAAAAGCAAGTGGATGGCAGAACGGGGTCTGGGAAAAAATATCAAAATGTCACAGCATATTAAGAGCAACAAGGGAAATGGAGAGCCACGATCACTCACGTCCTGAAGGGACACGGTAGATAAAAGATGAAGATTTTTTCAAGAAAGCACTCTACTCTACTTTTTCCTTTCTCTTCATCTTCTTTCTAAGAATATCGAATAAATGAATTACGTTCTCATTTTTAGAGTATTTGGAATTATTGTCTGTTACAATTCTCTATTATACTGCGGAATCTGAACTTAGAAATTATGTAAATATAAATCATTGGTTGCTGAAGTCTAGTTTCCGATTTAGGACTGGGTTCGGAGTTTCAAATTTATGCTTCTTAAATCTTCGCCTCAACTCTGAACTTCATGGTATTTCTTACTTATTTATTTTTACTTTTACCCCAATGGAAGTAGATATGTTAGCCTATCGTACGGTTCACACTCCTCCCTGACTTTTTGAAAAGAAGTTGAATTTTATCCCTTGTTTCCTGTTTAAAACTTGCGATTTCGGTTTCTTCTAAATTCTACTTCAACAACACACGTATAGCGTATCCACCTAGACTCTGAAATTTTTTATTTTCGATGTATTTTTTCACCCCCGATAGAAGTAGATAGGTTCGACTATCGTACGGTTCACACTCCTCACCTGTCATTTGAACAAGAATAGAATTGTTTCGCTTTTACTCTGGTTTAAGTCTTTTTCCTTGCCTTTCACTCTTTCACTTCCAGTAGTACCTTGCGTCTTCACTTCCAACAGACGCCTACCTTGGGGTGAAATGATTAAATAAATCGTTTCTACATATTTCTAAAAATACAATTTAACACACACACATACATACATACATATATATATATATATATATATATATATATATATATATATATATATATATATGTGTGTGTGTGTGTGTGTGTGTGTGTGTGTGTGTGTGTGTGCGCGCGTTTATGCGTTTGTGGGTGTGTGTCGAGGAGGGATTCATAACGAAGATTTAAAGTATTCCCAATGATTACAACTGACTCTGCGACATCGTGAAGGAAGCAAAAACTCTCGGGCCACTTCCGATTTCCTCTGCTATAGGAGTGTCTGCGTGGTTGAACAGCTAGATAGGACTACGCCATATCAACAGTTGTCTGGTATCACGTGTCAAACATAAAGTATTACGCCTTCATTATGTTCTAGTCATATCTATCTTTCCCAATCCTAACATTAAACCCAATAAAGATTTTCTTTGTTACCTATTTCTGCTTTCCCAGTCAACTTGCTAGATTTGGAGATTTATCCACCTTCCTTGTTAGCCACAGGGATTCCTCCTCCCTTTCACCAACCTGCTTTACTTCATATCTCTCACCACCACTCCACACAGGCGGGCTAAATACTGCCTCTTCCTACTTCCATTTCGGTATTTTAAACCTGCCCACCTTTAAGGGCTTGCATAAATGTCTTTGTGCGTATGTGAAATAGGCGTAGCTTATTCTCCTCATTACAATTCGCTAACTCCTTCCATTTTCCTAAAATTACCTCTGTTCAGCGAAAATAGAAACCAAACCATTCCTCATTTAACCTTACGAGCGATAGATAAATTTGATTTCTAATTTGTTTTCGTCATTCCTACGTAAATGATTAAGGCCGTACCATAAAAGCACGTTTCGGAACATACCCCAATGAAATAGCAGTTCTTGTCTTATCTCCGAAGTTAAGCAACATCGAGCATTCTCAGTGCTTACATGGGTGACCGTTTGGGTATTTCTATGTGCTGGAAGATTAGATATACGGGAGGTGTAACGATAACGCTTCGGAATGAGAGATTTCCAACCGATTATCGCTACATTCACTTACGTGAAAATGCGATTGGGAAAGTTATAATTCCATCGATTTTCTCTCTAGCTATGGGTTAAATAGCAGGAAAATCTCGGTCGTTGGTAGGCAAGCAATCTATTGCAGAAACTGACGTTATCCTACTGCATGTATTCTTCTGCCAAGAGAATCCTGAAACAAAAGAGGAATGATTATACAAGTGTATATAGCTCATGGCAGCAATTAGGGGAAAATTAAATAAACCTATTTCAATTTCGATATTGATTCGAAAAGGGATGAGTGTCCTTCATGACACTTAAAGAAATAAGGATAAAATTATGCAACAATCATTGTTGTACTATGATGCTGACTTCATTTTTGCTCTCAGCACTTTTTTTTTCGATGCCCACTAACTGTACCGATGCTCCATAAGTTCGTCACTCAGATGTAATCATTTTTGCATTAATAAAAATATTTATCAGTGACAATGAAGAAACAGAAGTACTGGTTGAAATAGCATTACGAATTATGTCATATAGCATTGGATGGCAAATTGTCTGTCGCAGAATGCATCGGTTGCTGGAATTCTTTAGCTAAATCAATCATGAATTGAAATGAGTCATGATCGCCCAAGACTGTGTCACGCATTTGGAAGTAATGAAGGAAGGTGGGGCATAAATGCAGTGTTCTTAATCACCAGTAGCATATTATATGTGTATAAAGACTAAAGGAAAACTATCCGAAATACGTATTGGTATGTCTAAGGGCGCATTCCAAAAATCTGGGCAGAGTATTACGAGACAGGATAGATTCGCTGGTAACAAAGAAAATAATGCTGGACTGTAATAGCTGTCCTCCTTTACGGCTGCAAATGCTGGACGATCTCCTCAAACATGAAGAAGAGACTCGAGAAGAATTGGCAGAAAAATACCTGCAGTAGGATAGCGTTACTTTCTGCAACAGACTACTTGCCTACCAAGGCTATATTAAGAATATATATATATATATATATATATATATATATATATATATGTGTGTGTGTGTGTGTGTGTGTGTGTGTGTGTGTGTGTGTGTGTGTTAAACTGCATTTTTGGAAATATGTAGAAACGATTTATTTAATCATTTTACCCCAAGGTAGGCGTCTGTTGGAAGTGAAGACACAAGGTACTACTGGAAGTGAAAGAGTTAAAGACAAGGAATAGATATAAACCAGAATAAAAACGATAAAATTCTATACTTGTTCAAAAGATATATATATATATATATATATATATATATATATAATTTTATTTTAGCTATTGAAATTTATGAAAATTATAGATATATAGATAGATAAACAGTCAAATATAGAAATGAGCATAATGACTATCACCCTCAAAAATAAAGCAGTGTTTCAAACATATATATATATATATATATATATATATATATATATATATATATATATATATGTATGTATATATATATATATATATATATATATTCTATATTCTATTTGATAATAATCAGACTTCCTCAATAGATAAGGAGCATTTCATGCATAAAAATAATTTCTATAGTAATAAGAATATATATACAGGGTGCAATGAGTGAATCTTTAATTTTTCTTTTTAATTACGCGCATGCGCGTTGTTTTTTATTTTTCGACTGTACAGTATCGGAGTGTCAGTTTGTCGACATTCTGTGAGAAAGATAGCACCATGACGCAATTCACCCCGGCAGAAATTTGGAAACAGTATGCAGTGGTGCTTGGCATTCGCACCGGAAGCTCCAATACGAAGATTTTAGAGAGTTTGGGTGACAATGTGAGAGCAGTGCGGAGGTTGCTTTGTCCCCAAAAGATTACCATCAGTGATAAAAACCAAATATCTAGTCAACACCCTGGTGTTTGGAGTGATTACTAGTGATAGAGACGTTTTGCCTCTGTTCATCTTCAAGCATGGCCCCAGATTCAACACGGAGGACTACATCAACTGCCTTTAGTAATTATTGCTGACCAGGGTTTAGATGGTAGCTGTTGGAAGAAATTATGTCTGGCAACAGGACTCTGCACCATGCCAGGCAAGCAGGAGAACACTGTCGTAGCTGTTAAACAATTTCTGCGACCACTTCACCCCTTACATCTGGCCTTCTAACTCCACAGACATCAACCTATTGTGCTAGCATTCACCAACTTAAACAAGGAGACTGTACAAAAGTGTTGCAGGAGATTGCGAAGTCATCTGCACGCCGTAGTTGAAGCCGAATACCGAATTTATTGAGTAAGTTGACTCTTTAGAATTTCAAGATATTTTTTTTGTAATTTTGGTAAATATCTCTTAAAATGAGATGCCAGTGTTATTTTCATTTTTGAGTAATTTAAACGACAGTTTATCCATCCTACCCTGTATACATTACATTAATTTTTAATACGACACTATTCATATTATATATATATATATATATATATATATATATATATATATATATATATATATATATATACGTATCCGATATTATATATACATACCCGATATTGCATATATATTTGCGTATTCGACATTATATCTATCTATCTATCTATCTATCTATCTGTCTGTCTGTCTGTATATATATATATATATATATATATATATATATATATATATATATATATATATATATATATATAGATAGATAGATAGATATTATATGATATATATATATATATATATATATATATATATATTACGGTGTTTTTAATTCAAAATTTTTTATATCAGCGCATATCCACTAAAAATACGTTTATAATAACAAATTAACAAATATATATATATATATATATATATATATATATATGTGTGTGTGTGTGTGTGCGCGCGCGCTCGCGCGTGTGTAGTGTTAAGTAGGTAGGTGTGTATATGTGTATGTGTCTGAGTCTCCGTGTGTGTGTGTTCCATTCTTTATTTCAATGTGAGAAATCCGACGGTCCCAAAATATTTTCCCCGACAGTAAACAGATGTGATAAGATATTATTCGTAATTATTGATCCCAAGACGGAAGTCATGAATTTGAATGCACTAAATTCCGGTAAATCTTAACGCCCGAAACGTGACTTTCAAATAAAAATCCACGCTAAACCCGACCGGAGATCATCGTAAATGCCAGCTTTGATCTCTCTGCGACAATAAACGTCGACCGGCGGAGTCAATTACGATTAAACATCGATATCTGCTAAATTTTCATGCGCTTCCTCAGATCAATTTGGCCTAAATTGATAGCTATTCATATAATTCTCTTCAGAAGGCATTTTTTTTTTCTTTGAAGATTGAATTTGGCATTGCTTGTCGCTTCCCCCTAAGGATCTGAATATATATTTGTTTTATAACTGTTTATATAACATTTTTCTTTAGATGGGAATATGTCTTCATCAAATAGCTAAGAAAAAGTCGTTTATTCTACAATTTATTTATCCTATTATTTCACAAAATAAAAGCTTTAAAAAACAACTACAACCATGTCGATTAAACAGCAGCATCTTCAAAAAAAAAATGGGCAGGTTTTGGATGTTGAAGAGAAAATAATACCATGATAAACATTCTAAGCTAGCACACTACCATAGAAAAATAAGATAAGAAAGAAACTCCAGTTAATACTAGAAAGAGCAAATTCAGTGAATTTGAGAAGGCTATCTTCTTGAAAAACTCTTTTTAAGAAAAAAAGGGTTTTATAAATATCGACAGAGTGAAACGCTAAATTTTTGCTCGATTCATACCAAATATTTTTTTGTCCTCATTCGCCTTAACGGACAATTCTGACGTTACCAGAAAATTGGTTACGCTGTCATATCACTTTGAATCACCGGTAGTCGTCCGATCACCGTAGTTAAGCAACGTCGTACCTTTAACTCTACTCTCAGTCTTCTTCACCTCTGCTCTAGCCAGGTATTGAACTAACAACTGTCTGGTTGAAGTCATTGGATTCAACCAACACGCATTGAGTTAAAGGGAGATAACTGATACTGAAACATCCGAAAGAGGCATGGCACGTGGAACTGGAACAATCTACTCCGGTGGATGAAATAAAGTGTTCAATTCGAAATTCCAATTACCTGAAGAAGGCTGGAGCGTACAACGGCTGAAACGTCGTGAAAACGGTAACAAAGATGAGGACAACAGTCCGAACAATATAAATAGTGTGAATAATCAGTGGGTAATATTAGGGATTGTGGGGAGGGCTATAAGTTCAAGGAAAACTTTTTTTCCGATTTCTTTTTTCAACTTTTTTTTTGGGGGGTGAGGGGGATCGAATTATACGTCGAAGCATCTTATGAGCAACGAAATACGGTACTCTTAAATCCCAGAATTACTTTCGGCTTTAAATAATTCGCAAAATATTGAAAAACAACGATCAATCATTCAACTATGTTCGAGAAATCACTAAGATAAATTTTCCACGAGATATTTCTTTTAAAAAATGTTCTACATGCAATATAAGTTCCAAGAGCCGCTCAAGGTAGAGGTTTACTAAATAATATTGTTGTAAGCGCGTACAGATAGAGAGACAGTGATACATATTATGAGGAGATGTAGGAATAGTAACGTTTGACACTAAATTGAATAGATCAATATTTTTGTGAACAGGGGGAAGTATCCTCTTGGGAGTCCATTAATGATAGTTTCTGTGGTTATATTTGTTTGAGGCATAAATTTCGCTTTCTTGTTTAACTTTATTCTCCAAAAATATAATCACATTCCATTCATTTGTATACTCACTATTATTTAACATGACTAATTGTCAATTGTAAGGTAGCTTCTGTGTACCGTTGTCAAAGCGTTGATGTAAAAAAAAAACGCGAGAAAATTCTAAAACTGGTTTTCATTCGAAAAAGGTTCCCTCTTCAAAGCGTTTTTCAGCGATCGAAATAGGTATTAATCGGTTGGCACAAGGTATTATTTCGGGTGGTATAGCACAGACCAACCGAGTTCCAGAATGATATTTGTGTTGTCATCCTTAATATGAACTTGGTTTTTCAAGGAATAGAACAAAACTTAAATCTTAATCTAGTCCGTACACTGCTACTGCGCGGCCAAAATGAATCTTATCTCTCATGTATGATTAATAGTTAAGTTGATAAATTCGTGATTACAATTCTTCTTCTATGTACCGCACTCAATCAGGACTTCACCAATCATGGCCCTCCACACATCCCTGTTCTTTGTAACGTCTGTCGTTTTGCTACCACTTCTAAACCCTGTTCTGCCAACCATTTATACAAGGTCGGCAAGTGGGTTATGCGTTGTTTCCTTCCGTCTATATTGCCTTCAATCTGACCTGTGAGAATCAAATTTTCCAAACCCTATTTCTAAATTATGCGCCCTAGAATTTTAAACTTTATCTTCCTAAATGTCTTCTTCTTGTCTATTTTCTCTATAACTTCGTCGTTGATCACATGTTCATTCCATGGTGTCCTCAGCATCTTTCTGTTTAACGACGTTTCTGTTGCCACATGTTTCTTCTTCATATGTGAGGAGATTTCCCAGCACTCACCGCCATATTAGGCGACCGATATTACATAAAAGTTCAGTATGATTTTCTTTGTTTTTAACTTGACTTTTCTGTTTTTTAATACTTTGCTCTGCTTTTGGAAGGCATCTTTCGCTAACTGAATAAAACTATGGATTTCAGGATTGCATTTTCCGTCCTACGTTAAAACATTTCCAAGATATTTAAATTGTTGTACTTGCTTGAGTTTCGGTATCTCCATTTTATAATTGGCATGTTGGGCATTTTCTTTTGCTGACAATCTTATATTCTCTTTTCTTATACTTAATATTTATTCCTTTCTTCTCGTTTTTCCTTCATTTATCTTCTATACGAGTGCCTGTAGTTTCTTTTTTGTGTCTGTTACAAACACTGCATATCTTATGTTGTTAAGATTGTGACCGTTAATACGACATGAACGAAAATAGTTTGAACCCTGACTGCCAATAATTGGTATAAAAAATGCAAATAAAATGTCAAAAAGTCATCATTGATTTAATATGCTGTGAACTTGAAATGAACCGCTAAATGTTTTTAAATACAAATAAGACTCTGAAGAGAAATACAATTTTCAGGATAAAATAAAATCTTGTTCTTGTGTGCGTTTGTATATGCGCATGTGTGTGTATGTGTGTGAGTGAGAGAGAGAGAAAGAGAGAAATGAGATAGAGAGAAAGAGTGAGTGAGAAAGAGTGACAAAGTCAGGGGATACAATTTTACTGTCCAGCTGCAAGGAATAAAGCTTATTTCCGGTGAAAGCTTATCAAGGACTCTCTCCAGTTTCGGCTGTCTGTTGTCATATATGGTTTCTTTATTTACCGCAGCTCATTTGATTAGCTGTTCGCTTTGCGAAATGACGTCGCCTATCACACAGGTGGCCTGACACCATGAAAAGGCACTGGCACCGGTTTATCTTAAAACATTTTCTGTATGCCGAAAGACCTTTATTTGGGTACCATTCTTAGACATATATTTCACGTATTTCGGTTGAAAGAATTCTTATCTGCAGTTTCGTATTATACACACGCTTAAATTATTTCAACTTAATTCGTTTTGATACTAAAGTCTGATTATTACTTTAATATTCTTTAGTTTTACCTTTTTTTACAGTAAGGTTAAACCTGTACGAGGCCAGGGGTCACTCGAGGTATAGGTTCGCGTTAAGAGGCAATTTATCCGGAGAGAAGGGGAAGATAACGGTTAATTCTACCGTTGAACTGATTAAGATTATGGTGATCGGGTAAACACCCTCTTGGAAATCAGTTCAACATGGTAGTGGTTCTTTTGCTCTGGATGGCAACTGGTCTACCCCAGAAAGAAATGGCAACCTACTGCGGGAAAAAATCTACCTCGACAGTCATGTATCAAAAGATACATGATCGCCTAAGCGTGTATGACGCATGACGCATAACTGGCTGATATGTCTGTATCTTAATTAAAATCGCCCTAGACCTTACTTACTTTTTGTTTACTACCAGTTGTGTTAGCCTAAATAAATTAAGCGAAAATTAACTTTTTTTCATTTGTTTTATTTTTTGATTTGTTTTTGTTCGTTCTTTGTCATCCCGTGAAAAAAATGAAAAATTTAAATGCAACGTCAATCCCTATCTGCTCTCCTCTTGATTGCTCTTTTCTCTTTCTTCTCATTACTAATGTTTCTGTTCCTAATTCTTCCACACCCTGTAACCCCTTGCGTGCTAATGACTACCTTGCCTGGGGTGATATAGATTTTTTAAAAAAAGTCTCGTCGCGTTACGAATCCCGTATTCATTTGTGTACTTAAGATAACAGTTTCGTATTACAGCTATAACTGCCATGTTGTGTCTAGGTCAAAATAACTAAACGGAGCCAGTCTCTCTTTAGTTTTGTTTCGTATTCAGTTTTGCTTCTTGTTACCACGTTTAAAGTAATAGCTCAAATTCAGTTGCGTTATTTAAATCAAAGCTCCGAGAGGAAAAGATACATTCATACCTTTCCCAAATGTATTTTACCGAAAGTAGAAGTAACAAACTCGGGCGAAATTCACCCCAGCGATGGATGCGCACTTAGAATGACATCAATGTCACAAAATGCTTCAATCCCTGGCTCAAGTGGTATAGACTCGGTCTCAACGGAAACAAGGCGAGTAAAAACAGATAAGTACTAAAATCAAGCAAGTCATCCCTAGGTATTGACAGCGAGACAAGAACAATCTGTCAACGTAGATTAAATAAAGTGTTCAGTTGAAAATTCTAGATCAACAGATACCGGAAGAACGCACAACAACCGAAACATTGGGATAGTAACAGAAATATATCGACATAATCCCGAATTATATAAATAATTATTCCTCTTTCTGATGGGTACTTCGGCGTTGTGTAATAAATTAGTAAGCTTGTCTCGCTAGATCAATTACGACTGAATAGTCAGTTCGATTTCTCAATGGGCGCTCCATACTTTCGGCATTGTACCACTTTAACGTGGCGTAATGGTTACTAACCTAGATCAGCTCCGATGATGAGTTAGTTTGCTCCTCAATGGGTGCTCCACACTTTTGTCCTTGTGCCACATATAAGCTACGCTTAGAAATCATTTATGACACTCCGACATAGTGTAATAGTTATAAAGCATTTCTCGCGAAATCAAATACGACTGAGTAGTGAGTTCAATCGTCACCATGTGCTCCACGCATTTGACCTTGAGCCACATCGAAGCTAAGCTTAGAAAATCATTTAGAGCATTTCAAAGTCATCTAACGGTTGGCGAGCTTGCCTCATTTGATCAACTGAGTAGTGAATTTGATCTTCGCTAGGTGCTTCACCCTTTCGGCCTTGTGCTGCAATTAAGCTATGCTTAGTAAATCACTGACTGAAAAAAGAAGTTCGACCCTCATTGAGTGCTCTTTACTTTTGTCCTTGTGTCACATATAATGTACGTCCCGAAAATTATCATCCTAGAAATTCAGATATAAATCAACCTTAATTCTTCAGGTGACACCTTATTTCATGAGTATTTGTAGTATTTAGCATTTATTAATTCCACATTTTTTGTGAATTCAGCGTACTTTCTTTTTGTGAATTCAGCGTACCCTCTTTTTGAGAATTCAGCGTACCTTCTTTCGCTGTTTCATTCAAATTCCAGTATGTAGTATCATAGCAATAACTTAGGATACCTCTTTCAAAAACAGAAGTTATGATCTGGAATTGGAATGGCAGCAGAGTTTCCCTTGCCCTGATCCATCATAAACATTCGGAATGCAGAAATTAATAAATACAAAACAATTCAGATTGTTCTGTGCATGGACCCGTTATAACGAAAATAATATAGGAGATAAGGAAATTAAAAATATAACAGACTGCGTTAGGAATAGCACAAGAAGGGGCTAGAATATGAAAAGATTAATATAAGAACTCGATTTATGTCCTTAAATAGCATTGTCATATCTTGGCACGGATAGAGATAACATGCATGGCACTACAACACATACTGAGATTTCTAAATTATCTGTTATATTCAACTTTTTTATCGATTTTTTTTTCGGATTCAAGAGAATTAATACTGTAGGTTTTAAAGAAGACTATCTTTCATCAGATCCCAGTGACTGGCATTAAAGAAACACCGATAAAAATGTTACCATATAATAAAGAAATCACTTGAAGACATCCAAAAGCAGCAACAATTAAAACGGATAGCACTTCTAACTCGAAGAGAAAATAACAACATAAGCAAGACGTTGACGTCACACACTATATTTAAAAAAATAAAAAGAGTATAGAAAAGTGTACGAATGAAAACTCCATCGCTACTAGAAAGAGCGATGACAGTTAATGGACTTGGGAAAGCTATTTTTTCGGAATAACGGATTTACGAGAAATATTTTAGAAATTCCAAGGTAATTTAATGGTAAGAGTTCTGGCAATGAATGTCGAATGGTTCCTGCATAGAAACGTAATCTTACCATGAACTCTTTTCGCTACCAAGACGAGAATAATATTGAAAAACAGTATGTGTGTATATTTTTAATTGGCTTCAGTCCTCATAGATGGATCTGGGCATGACCGAATGGTTAGAATTACACTAGGGTCGATTTGTCAGGAAGGTTATGTATTTATGCCATTTGTCTGGGTAACCCAGCGTCCGGCGAGAGTCTCAACACCATACCACAGGTTAACCCATGTCTTCGGAGAGAAATTGGGCAGACGAAACTATTTTGCGAGCCGTCGATGCTTGTGCTAGCAAGAAGCCACAAATTATCGAGACTGAGGTGCTGAGCGTGCTGGTCTTGGTTTGATTGTTGATCAAACCAGATAATGCACTTACTCTCCCATAAACTATAACAAATTCCCGATCAGCATAGTTGCTGCCTGAACCACAGGTGGACTCTGTGGGCTTTGAACAAACACAAATATAACTGAGCATGCATCTGCAACAGGGATTGGCCAGCCATAGACAGGCACCCTCGAATACGAGTGACCAGCCATAAGAAGTGAATTGGCGTCAAATATCGGCTTCTGTTGTACACAAAGGATTGAATCTCGGAGATGTTTTCGCTATTTTTAGTTATTTAAAAGTCCTAGGCAGTCCTATAAGTAGATTTTAATTACTATTATTCTCTTGGGGTACTGTTATAAATTAAACTGCCAACTGCTCTCGAAAATAACCTCCAATCTGTGGTTAGCTGGAGTAAGAAATTTCTTATTAAATTTAACGCCTTCAAAAAAAAAACTGCCTTCATTTAATCAACATAGGGAACCTTTGCTGACTGCCATCAGCATGGCTGATGCTCGACTAAATGAGGGCAACATACTATGCCTTCTTGGCCTCACGATTTCCACTGGCATGAAGCAGAGAGATTCTATCGAATCAACTGCTAAGTTGTTTCACTGTTTCTCTCGTCAGAATCCTTCTCACACATACATACATATACTATTGAGTATTGCTACCATATTTGGTCAAATGCTCTCGCTGAATATCCTGAGAATCTTGACAAAATTCAAAGAAGGGTCTGTAAATCGGTCGATCCAGACATGTGATATTGACTTCAGTCACGTTCTCAGCGACGTGACGTGACGTGGCGTGGCTTCCCTGTGTCGTTTCTACAAATATATTCATGGCATTTCTTCTGAAGAGCTCTTTTCTCTATGCTTCGACTACATGAATTTATGCCTGCTATAGATCCTAATAAAGATCATGTAACAGTAATTCGGCTGTAAAGTGCAGTATTTTTACCTTTTACCAACAATGTCTCACGGTTTTACTATTGAACTAAATAGAGGAAAACGTTACTTCTAATATAATAGTTTTTTTTTATTATGACATTTTGCAGTTTCATCAGTACACTTGTATAAGTGAATATTAGCTTGGGAGCTTGGCATATTTGTTATCTTGGTAAAGACATCCCAGTCAATTCGGAACTTCCTGAATTGCTGTGGTGCCATCTCGAGATTGAGATGGGGAGGCTTGGCTGCTAGTGCCTGAATGTGGGTTGTCTGGGTGGTGGATTCTTTAGCCTGCTTGATGATACACACGGCTCCTCCCATTAATGTGACTCCCAGCTCCTTAAGCATAGCTCGATCCAGCATTTGAAGGCTCTCCATTGTCAGCTTCTCGTCTGCAAACCTTGTTGCATGAGTTTTGGCCGAGTCGGTGGATAGGCCTGCTTCAATGAAGTAGAGTTCCCAATGTTCGAGTGTCATATATCCTGCTCGTAGCGCCATGTAGAAAAATCACGTGGTCGAGATAAACACCCAGTTGTGGAGCAAGCTAAGTGAATAATAATTCAACCTTGAGAAAGAGAACTATTTATGGTGACATGGAGCATCTCATTGTGCTAAAGTGGGATAATCCATTGCTTGGGCTGTGATTGGCTGCTGGTACCTGAGTGGAGGTATATCTATATAAATACCAGCTTGATTCATCAGTTAGTTTGCAGGGTTTGTATTAAGTTACAACCTGCTTTATTTTTGTCTGCCAGCTGGACGCTAGCTGGGACCCTTACACCGGTAAGTGCTGTTTATTGTATTGTTATTCTACAGTTCTCCTTACGTGTGAAGCTACATTCTGATTCCTTGCTTTCTTGTCACCTACAGTGTTTAAAAAATTTATATTCAACGTCAATCACCATCTGCTGTTTTCATAAAAGCTGTTCCTTTATTACCATTTTCTTAATCGTTAATGTTTTCTCGTTTCCTTTCACTCCCGGTAAACCCATGCGTCCTTTATGACATTGTCTATTTGCTTGAGGTGAGAGGATTAAAAAAAACGCCCTTATACATTGCTTTCTATGAAATAAGTTAATTCTACGCAGTTTTAATACACTAGCATTTCTATTTTTAGGAACATTTTATTTTATTATACGAATTATCCATTACTACTGCGGAAAAAATCCACCTCGTCAGTCATGTATCCGCTGTAGTATCGTATGCAAATTAGAGAGACAAGTATAAATAGAGAACAACTGGCGAACAAAGGAAAGAGTTATACTTAGCAAACCCGATTGCTATTCAGGACACGGAGAACTGTACTACGGCTACTACTACGCCGAGAAATGTGCACGCATAACAGCTGTAAATTCTATCCAGTGAATCCAATATACAAATTACCCAAAGAATATCAGTATTAATTTAACATGAAACTTTTGAGTAAATAACATAATACAAGACGTTAACTTCACTGACATAAATAAAAAAAATAGTATTTTCTTGAGAAGTAAAAATGCTGCACTTTAGTGCTTAATTACTATTAAACCCTCCCAGGCGTAGACGTGAATATACGTTTTACACACACACACACACACACACACATATATATATATATATATACGGAAAGTGTTTTTCTAATATAGACAAGTAAACAGGTTCAAAACAACAGATTTGTTTATACGTCGATTTTGATTCTTTTTATTCCCTTCTGAGCTTAAAACGAGAACAATTGTCAACTGAGACGTTTGGTAGAGATGTTAGCCACCTATTGGGTACTTCAAAGTGCCTCAGAATCTTAGTTTCTTTATAAAAAACGAATAAGAAATTCGTCTCAAAATGAAACATATCTGAATCTATATGTAATCATTAATAAGGTTTTTAGTTGATTCTATCAAGGACGTCCAGTAGAGTAATGGATATCGGCTCCGAGATAGCCGAGTTCGAAATCAAGTTGAATCCATTACATTTACTTACGTGCTAATATCCTTGGGAAAGTTTTGAATCTTCTTCTCCATCCATCTATGGGTAAATATCAGGACAGATCGGGTTCTATAGCCTTCGATGGCAAATGGTCTACCGCAGAAAGAAATGGCAACCTAATGCGGGAAAAAAATGCGCCTCGTCAGTCATTTATCCGCTGTAGTATCGTATACAATTTAGAGAGACGAGTATAAACAGAGAACAACTGGCGAACTAATATCTATATCTAGGCTTGGATTGAGAAATCGGAGAGCTGAATCGAATCCATTACATTCACTTACGTTTTGATACCCTTGGGAAAGTTATGGATTCTCTTCTTCTCTCCCCAGCTAAGAGTAAATAGCAGGACAGACCAGGCTGTATATTCATGGATGGCACCTGATTTACTGCAGAAAGAAATGGTAACCTACTGCGGGCAAAAACCTGCCTCGTCAGTCATGTATTGAAAGATACATGATCGCCTAAGCGTGTATCACGCATGGCACATATCATTGATCGGGTATATTCAAGTGTCAAAAAGAATCCCTTTCTGTATTTATAATTGAATCTTTAAGTAATCATTCCCCATGTCTATGATTATATAAAACAAAATATTTTAGCTAAATGTGTTGATAAAGTTTCTACCATCAGTAGCAAACAAGTTATATGGGAGCAGCTAATGAAACAATTAACGCGTAATTCAAAACAATTCGCGTTCGCGGTAATAGTTTAGAACTACCCGCCCCCATCACACCAGCAACAAAAGCTCAAACCATTCACCAGTCACGAGGTAAGACTGAAAAAAGCAAAAGGTCTCCACATTAATTCAGTTTCGAGTCTACTTCGTAGATCTCGAAAAGTCTTGCGTGACCTTATTGTCTTTACATATTTTGGCTCCATTTTCTAGATATCTTACCTGCAAGGCATGTGTGAACTCTGCGTGGGTAAATCGTTTTTCAGTGGGTTTGGCAGTCTATCCTTTGCATTACAATTCCGTGAAAATGTAAGCATTTTTATACCATTGTCTGCACGCATCCTCCAAGAATATTAGCCATTTTAGGATTTTTTTATTCCCTTGTAGGGTATGCAATCGATGTTTTCTAGACCCTGCCGAGATGACAAAATTCGATCTTATGCCTAAACTGTGTAGTAAAAATAAATGTAAACAGGGTCAATATGACAACGAATTTTCAAGATATTAATTCAAATATTTCCGCTCATCCAAATATTTTATTGTTATTTCTTAATTTTACAAAGCCAAAATGTGGAAATACATTCTGAGAGCTTATATGTCACCAGAATTTACAAGATAGACGAGCTTGACCAGAATTCGGTAAAACTTGCTTCGACACAGACTGAATCCCTGAACTATGGTTTCTTTAGAAAATTAGTAACTATTTTAAGCCCAAAGCAAACCGTCTACTGTTCAATTGGAATATAATGTTCTTTGAAAATCCAAACTGCTTTCTTGTGGTAATTTTTTCCAGCATCATTTTACCTGATTTTATCACATAAAACCTTGCGTTCCTTCGCGCCATAATAAATCCTTCTTCCAGAATACTTTCCCTTTCATTTACGCGGCCTTTCTATTCCTGGGAAGCCGAAAAATGCCCAAATTACCCTTACAGCGTCTGATTGTCGGCCAAGCGTTTTTACGCCACACAGCCAAAGAACTGTCTGCAATTCGCATTCCGACGAATTTCTCTTTCAAACTGCCAGCCAAAGTTTCTTTTCATTGCAGACATATTGACCCTCACCCATTAGAAATCGCTTTCACAAACCAGCATTATTAACAATCGTCCTGCCTATGCCGCCATCTTCGCAATCCCATTTCACCTCTCCAGAAAAGCATGCAACCTTTCCTCTTCCTGTTCGCAGAATTTGTGCTTGCTCGCCTTTGTCACTTTTGATTTCGGTTGAAAATGAACAGGGAAGAATATTATTCTTTGTGCCCCTCTCATTCTCTCTCTCTCTCTCTCTCTCTCTCTCTCTCTCATTCTCCCTCTCTAATTCTTATTCTCTCTCTCATTCTTATTCTCTTGCTCTCATTCTCATTCCTTCATTCTCATTCTCTTCCTCTCTCTCTCTCTCTCTCTCTCTCTCTCTCTCTCTCTCTCTCTCATATTTATTATTTTTTTCTTCTTTATGGGCCTCAATTTTCTGCCTGTAAACGTCACGTGAGTTACAGGATACAGTATGATTTTTATGATTAGAGAATGCTTTTCAAGCTAATCTTTGTGGTTAAAGTAGGCCTATTACATTTGGCACATATATATATATAAGGGCGTCGAAGTGTGGGTGTCTGCGTGTTTGAGTGTATGATCATGTTTCAATATATGTGAAAAATGTTACGCACTTATTGGTTAAAATTGAATCTCGAAATTCAATGTATAATATTAAAAAGAAATACACGCTCATTATTTTTTCATCATATGGCACCAATCCTAATGATGTAGCAATGTACACATTTATATACGAACGTGTTTCCGTACATGTGAATTCTAGATACACGTAGAATTTATACCTACTAACATAACTTTTACACACACACACACATACACACACGCACGCAATTATATATATATATATATATATATATATATATATATATATATATATATATATACAGAAAAACATTTGGATGCTGATTTTTTTTTTCTTTATAAGTTGAGTTGGCGCTCCATTTAGCAAAGGGTTACCAAAATATAAATAAAATAATCTATGGCTAACCTGCTAAATAAAAACATTGCCAAGTTAAAAGATATTAAAATCTATTAAAGTTGAAACACTGGATCCCCTACGAACACCGATGTTAAGCAACGTCGACCCCGGTGTGTACCTAGATGAGTGACCTCTCCGGAATACCCGTGCTGTAAGTTTGGATGTGCGGGTGGTGTAGTGAGTAATGGCTCGGAATTGTTAATCGAAGAGTCGAGTTCTAATTCCTGTCGCGTTTGTTATAGTCACTTACTTGGTCATGCCGGTGGGACAGGTATGAATTCGCCAACCCGCCCCTCATCTATTGACAAGACTTGGATCACCAAACTATGATTATTTAAAATAAATCTTACAATCTAAAGTATATTCTGGCTCTAAATAACCTGGAAAGGGTTGATAAATCGTAAAAAATAATAAAAAAATAAATACTACATTCTTAAGCACTTTAAGTCAAATGTCAATCCTTATTCTAATAACCGTCACTTCCTACCTACTCCTATTTGATTCATATTGCATGGGGTTTTCACCGAAGTTAAGCAACGTTAAACCTGGTAAGTGCCTATGAGGGTGGGCGCTTGGGAATATGCAAGTTTGGATATGCAGGTTGTGTAATGAATAATGGCTCTGAAGTGAGTTGAAATCCAATTTTTGTTAGGTTTGTTATATTCACTTACGCGTAAATACCCTTGGGAAAGGTAAGAATCCCCCTCCTCCCATCCCCCGTTAAAAAAAAACATAACGTATCAATCAATCAATAAAAACTACATTGTTAATGTTATGGTCCGGTTCTTTTTACCACGGTGATAGTCCAAGGTAGAACCAATAAAGAAGAACTCGAACACCGGTATGGAATAACACAGATATATTACAAACAGGAATATATACAGAGAAGTAGGAAGTGTTAGTACGAACAATCAGGTTTAGTAGTAAATTGTCTGAACGCGACTCTGTTTCGGACTGCTTCTGACTCGACTGACTCGCTCGCTCTGACTGACTGACAGACTTCTGACGGTCTTCACTCCAGACTTCAGATTGGACGGTATTTAGTCACCCTTCCCACGATGGTATCATGTGGCACAAGGCCGGTTTAACGTGGGATCTCCGAGCCCGTGTGCTCGGCCAAAAATATGCCCTTTGAACCCGTATAACCCCTCCTCCCCCGAAAGAGACTCCGCCTTTCAGCGTAGCCTCGTTCGAGTCCCTCTCCACCCGTAGGCAGTGTTCAACCGATCAGCCGGTCGTCCGACTTCAGACTGAACTGTCTTTGCTTCCTCTTGAGGCGCAGTATTTATTACGTATGGAATAGTCCATTATGTTATTATGGGTTAGGTCCCAAAACAGTTAACCTATTCAAGTCAAAGTTCAATCGCCTTCTATCCTACTTATCCTAACTTCACATCACATTAAATTATTTCCCCGCCAATCAAAAAAAAAAAAATGATCAAGAATTACTTCTCGTTTCAAATTCAAATCTTGCAAACATTTGCTTTGATACAATAATATAGGTGATCAATGTTTGCGTTTTAACTCCACAAGAAACCTGATTAACGATTACTTATAGATTAAAATATAAATCCGAGTATTGTTTATTTTTGGCACAAGAATAAACCCCGTCAATATTTACCTATAGACTCAACCCTCAACCTGATCAATGTTTACATACAGATTCAAATATCATTCAAAAATGTTTACTTTGAACACAAAAAATCAACCCTATCAATGTTTACATATAGACTCAGCTATCATCCTGATTAAGAATTAATTTTAAATTCAGTTATAAATCTTCGCATTGTTTACTTTGACATAAGAATTAACCTGATCAATGTTTAGCTATTGCCTCAACCATCAACCGGATCAATGATTACTTAGAGTTTCAAATATAAATCCAGTATTTTTTTTTACTTTTGAGACTAGAATAAATCCTATCAGTGTTTACCTATAGTCGGAACAATCGTACTGATCAATGATTATTTATAGATTCAAATATAAATCATGCCATTGTTTATATTCTTGAAGAATAAACTTGATCAATGTTTACCTCTATGCGCTCAACTATGAACGTGATCATTGATTACATTTAATTCCAGCAAAAGCTTAATTTTGCAACAATAATAATCCTGATCAGTATTTACATATAGACTCAATCTCCAACTTGATCAATGATTAAATATAGATTAGAATATAAATTCGGCTTTATTTTATTTTTGACAAAAATAAACCCGATCAATGTTTCCTTGTAGATTCAACCATTAGTTCGATCAATGATTACGTTTAGATTCAATAACGCCGGCCTTTGTTCAATTTGAACAAAAGAATAATCCAGATCAAATGTTTACCTATAGACAAAAACATCATCCTGATTAATGATTACTTATAGACTCTAAAACTATAAATCAAGTGAATGTTGACTTGTAGTCATAAGGATACAGTCGAACCCTTTTTTAGAAGGCAGACAGCATTTTGTAACCGGACGACAAGCCAAAATATACAACTTACACCAAATATCTAAATCAGCCATTCTCGTCTTCCAGTGAGGCTGGATAATCCATATTGCAGACGCCTGCTCAGGCACATTCCTGTTTGTTCAACACCCACAAAGCCAACCTGCACTTTATATTGCAACTATGCGGAGTGGACTTTAGTTACATTTTATGGGAGGGACCGCGTTGTCTATCAAGTTATTTGAACAAAGCCAGCCCGCTCAAATTTTTGGTCACAACCAGTGTAGGATCAAAAAGAGTACCCCCTAACAAATTTCACAGACAAGGTTCGGGTTTCAGACACTTTCCAAAATAGCCGTACGTTGGGTTAGTCCCTCCTCCAGTCCGATAATATCAAGATGTCAACTTTATGACAAATCGACAATAGTGAGATTCGGACACGGTTCTCATGGTTAGAAAAAGAACGTTCTAACCACGAAGTAGAATATATCAATACAATTATTTGTTTTTGTTGTGGTAGGATCCACCTAATTTGCATAGTGGAGTACCGACCATATAAATATGGTTGGTACCGGGAAGGGAGGGAGGAATCAAGAGATTCAACCAGAGACTCTGCCCGACTGCGACTCAGTCAACACATTCTCCAGGAACGGTCTTACCAGGAATATACAAAAGACTATATGTAAATATTGTGTACACTTTCTTGTTTCAATACATTTTGTTCTAAGTACATTTTGTGTTGTATTATTATTCCATGCATTAGTCAAGTTTCAACAGTTTTATATGTAAAGAATATCACTGAATATTTCGTTTATACACTCAAATATCGAGTGTGATTTCATGTAATTATCTCAATATAAAAATAATTCCTAATGATGAACAAGCTACTTTCGCTAGATCATTTACATTAGCCGAGACAGTCATCTGTTTTCTGTTCTTCAACTAGAAAGCTATAAACCTGCCGTCACTAACAAAAAAATAAATCAATCTCTTTTTTTCTTGAGAAGAAGTAATTATTGACAACGGTTTCCTAGTTACATTGTCCATAGTCAAATCAGACTTCATTTAAACAACAATAAAGTTTGTTTTATTTTGTTTTACGGTATATCAACCTCAATGGATAATCTAATGCCGACAAGATTTTTGGAATAGGTTCGTATGAAAAGAATATGTATTCTTTGTAAGAAATCTGTTTGTAGATCAGGTTTCATTGACGTATTTTTGTAGATCAGGTTTCATTGACGTATTTTTGTAAAGAGTTTTGTCGAGAATCAAAAGCGAGAATATATATATATATATATATATATATATATATATATATATATATATTATAGTGGGAACTATATATATATATATATATATATATATATATATATATATATATTATAGTGGGAACACACCTATTCTATAGTTAATAGACTCTCCCACCTATAATAAGTAGGAGTAGTAAGAATAACGAGTCAGACGGTCAGTCTGTCGGTCAGTCAGTCGATGTCGGACGACAGTTAGTCGAATACTAAAGTATCAGCAACCACAACTAGATTACTCTGCGTTATACCTATTATATCAAGTTCCTAACGTTTTGTACGTCGAACCTATTTTAGGACCGACTTAGTACAAATACAAGCCTCCACTGTGAAATCACTCAACCACATATATATAAATGTATTGCTGTAATTTTTACTATACAAATCAATTTTTATGCTTTCATAGTGTTTAGCTTTTGCCTGGAGGTTAATTATTTACCCATAGCTGGGACCCTAACAGGTACTGCCACCTCGGGTCATGGTAGACCCTAGAACAACAGCAATTAAGAGGTGATTCCAGAGGCCTTGGCGCTGGGTCTTCTTTATCTTCATACTCAGGACGCACAACAATAAAACCCTGGCTTCTAAAGGTAAGCTTAACAATAATTACTTTCTCTATTTCTGAGATGAGGTATTCTAACTATTTACACTATTTACATCTTACTGTCATGTTCACGACGTTTTGGCAGTTGTACGCTCCGGACTTCTTCCTGTGATATTAGTTGGAATTTTGTCCACGGGATGGATTGTTCTAATTCCCCGTGCCATCCCTTTGGATATCTCAGTTTCAGTTAATTCCCCTTGGTAACTTAACTCTTTAATGTTTTGTTCACTGTGCTGTGTGTAATTGAACTCACAAATCTTTGGGTCAAGTCACTTCTAGGATTACTCAACAAATGCTTTTTTCGGTAATATGACAATATAGATTAGGAAGACAGACCAAAGAATGTAAATAGTGTAAACAATAATTCCATCAAGAATATCACAGAAATCAAATACACCAAGAGCACAAAATGGATGCAATTTCAATAAAAAGGATCAAATGTAGATACAACAAACACGTAGAAAAAAAATCATATTTAATTTCTATAAAAGTTGGTTCTCTGTGCCGCGTCAGGAAATTTCTCTCCCCGGAATCTATACTTCAAATATACAAATCACCATTCTCCCTTGCATGGAGTATTGCTGCCATATATGGCCCGGGGCACCATCTGTTTACCTCGGAGTTCTTGACAAGATCCAGAGACGGATATGTAATATAATTGGCCCTGATCTGGCATCTCGTCTACAATCACTCTCTCAGACACATACCGTCACCTCTCTCTGTCTTTTCTACAAATACTTTCATAGCAATTGCTCCGATGAGCTACTTTCACTGGTTCCCAGACTCCATGAATTCAAGCGTCTTAGGAGGCTGGCATCCCGCACTCACCATTTTACTGTAGAAACTTTTAGATGTAACCGTCTCTTCTACTCCAATAGCTTCATACCTCGCACCTCTCGCCTGTGGAACACCCTTCCCAATTACTGTTTCCCTGAGAGCTATAATCTCCAACTATTCAAATGTAATGTCAATCGGCATCTCCAGTTACCTTGATCTATCCACTATCCCTCTCCTCGTCCTTTCTTCTATCACTCATATCTGCTCTCGCTCCAAATCTTCTGCAACCCCCTGCATCCTAAGTGGCTTCACGCCTTGCTCGGGGCGTAATGCTTCCAAAAAAAATAATTATAAGTGAGAAGAAAGGACTAAGTATTGACTGTAAGAAGACAGAATATCTGGTTGCCATCAGAAGGAACATCCCGAGAGACAAACTACAAGATATCAGAATCAAATTAGTACGAACATAAGACATTTAAATTATCGTTTTCATAGAGGACAGAAAACGTGACGTCAAAATCCGAACGCGCACAGAGACAGATGCCTTCCAAAAGCTAAGCAAAATATTAAGGAACAGGAAATTTTCGTTAGAAACAAAGACAAGAGTTATAAAACGTTACGTAATATCGATCTTCTGCTATGGCATCGAATGCTTGCAAATTTCCTCACAGATGAAGAGAAGACTTAAATCAATATAGATGATTCTGGGAATAACATGGACGGAGCATGTGAGCAAGAGAGTAATCTAGGGAAAATAGAAATAGAAAGGACACTTATACTTAGAATCAGAAAGAGATATAGTAATTTTCCGGGACACGTTACGAGGAAAGGTTTGGAGAGTTTGACGCTCACAGAATGTATTGATGGCAAGTGAGACCAAACGAATAGCCTAAAACAGATTTAAATAAATGATTGTCAGAAAAAAATACAGGTAGTGTAGGATGTAGTTCTACAGAAGGATGCTGAGGATTCCAGGGACAGAATATGTAACGACGAAGTTCTTGAGAAAACGTAAACAAAAAAAGGATGTTTATACTTAGCATCAGAATGAGTATTTGAGTTTTCTGGTGTATATAATGAGGAAGAAGGGATGGGAACATTTGATGTTCACGAAACAGATAGAGAGCAAGGAGTAAAACAACGCATAACATACTTAGCGAGCTTGAGTAAATGGATGGCGGAACATGGCTTTGAAATGAAATTAAAAAAAAAAACAAAGTTTATTAAGAGCTACAAGGGACAGGAAATTGCGGAGAGCCATGATCGCTTACGTTTTGAGGGGACACGGCCCATAAAGAAAGAATTAAAAATAAAGCCACAAAGAAATAGAATGTTAAGGACATCCATGATCACTAGCGACCTTAAGCGACATGATGCATAAAAGAGGTACTTAAATTGAAAAAAGACCAGTAACCTTTTTAAGGTGTTCTTGTTGATAGCATTGCTGAGACAGCTAACTTTGTGAAAACTAATAATTCCAGTTCCAGGCATAGAATGGAGACTTGATATAAAGAGACTCCATGACGACACTAAATGCTTCACGCACGCCATGTGTGCAGTAATTTAATGAGGAAAGGAAATTAATCAGTAGAAACTATCAAGTCGACCTTGAAGGAACATGGGAATAAAATTTGCTTCGTTGTCGCTTTTCTTTGTTTTTGTCATCTTTTATTGGTTATCTGGTTTCTGGTCTTTCTTTCTCGTCATTTAATTCCCGACTTTCGTAAAATTTCTTCTTTTCATATTTTATTAGATTTCTTTATTCAATTTTTGTATTTCTTGGGAGAGGTCCTAACATTTTGAATTATTCATCATTTATTCCTTTGCAAGTTCTTAAAGTCTCATTCTTTAATTATCTTAAACTATTGACCTTTTTTTTTCTCTTTCTTTTCTTATTTGTATTTTGCTCTTATTTTATCATACAGGTCTTTTTTTTTTGTCTTTCTCCTCCTGTTTACTTTTCTTTTTTTTATCCTATTTTTGTCTCTATGGATTCATATATCTTCTTATTTTCTTTCTTTCTTTCTATATTGAGTTTCTTTTTTATCTTTAGGGTTTTTTTTCTTCTATCTCTTCCTCTTTCACTGAGACGTCTTTTTTTTTCCTCTTTTTGTTCTGTCTTTCTATTTTGATATCTTTATCGTATTTTTCTCCCTTCACCCGTTTATTTTTGTTCAGGATTTCTTTTTTTTATTATTTCTTTTCATTTTTTCATTCTTTCTTTTAAGTCATCGTCTTTCTTCCTTTTGGTTAATCATTCTTTTCAGTGTTTCTTTCATGGCACTATTTCATTTTAGTATTTTTTCTTTACAGTATTTATTTTATGCCGTTTCAGTATTTCTTTCTTTTAAGCATTTATATTTTCCTTTTAGTATTTGTTTCTTTTAAGTATTTCTGTCTTTCTTTTCAATATTTCTTTCTTTCTTTTCTGTATTTAATAAATTTCAGTATGTCTTTCTCTTAAATATTTCCGTATTTCTTTACAATATGTTTTCTTTCTTTTCAATATTTCTTTCTTTTTTTCTGTATTTAATAAATTTCAGTATTTCTTTCTCTTAAATATTTCCGTATTTCTTTACAATATGTTTTCTTTCTTTTCAATATTTCTTTCTTTTTTTCTGTATTTAATAAATTTCAGTATTTCTTTCTCTTAAATATTTCCGTATTTCTTTACAATATGTTTTCTTTCTTTTCAATATTTCTTTCTTTTTTTCTGTATTTAATAAATTTCAGTATTTCTTTCTCTTAAATATTTCCGTATTTCTTTACAATATGTTTTCTTTCTTTTCAATATTTCTTTCTTTTTTTTTTTCTGTATTTAATAAATTTCAGTATTTCTTTCTCTTAAATATTTCCGTATTTCTTTACAATATGTTTTTCTTTCTTTTCAATATTTCTTTCTTTTTTTCTGTATTTAATAAATTTCAGTATTTCTTTCTCTTAAATATTTCCGTATTTCTTTACAATATGTTTTCTTTCTTTTCAATATTTCTTTCTTTTTTTCTGTATTTAATAAATTTCAGTATTTCTTTCTCTTAAATATTTCCGTATTTCTTTACAATAAGTTTTCTTTCTTTTCATTATTTCTATCTTTATTTTCAATATTTCGTTTTTTTTCTTTTACGTATTTTTTTAAGAATTTCAGTATTTCTTTCTTTCATTTCCCTATTTGTTTTTTGGTATTTAATTTTTAATTCCTTTTCGCATTTTTCTTTGTTTTTATCATTTTTTCTGATCATTATTTATTCATTTATTTTCAGTATTTTTCTTTCTTTTCAATATTTTTGTTTCTTTTCGATATTTTCCTTTATCCTTTCCTTTCAATATTTATTTCATCCATTTAATGCTTTCTCTCAGTATTCCCTTCTTTCTTTTCATTCTTTTTTTCTATATCTACTTTCTAACTGTATAAATGTATATTGTATGTCCTTCTTTCACTTGTTTCTGTCTTTCACTTAGTTTTCAACTTACTTAACTTTCGTTAGAGCTTGCCTTATATTTTCCTTCCAGGATTTAATATGAAACATATATGAAATGCAATATGTGTGAAATATAATATATATGAAATATAGTATATATGAAATTTAATATAGCATATTATATATATATGAAATATAATATAACGTATAATATATAGGAAATATAACATACAGATCAACCTCGGTTCTCGAACGTTTTACATGTTGAACAAATCAAACAGGAAATTCGGAATGAAAATGCCTCGGTTATCGAACAAAATGTTGGTTCTTGAATAACATTGGCGAACCGAATTAACCCGAACGAAATCATTTCTGAGTTGACCGCCGTGTTGTATACATACGTGTGTTATGCTGTACTTTTTCCCGCCAATTTTATTGTACTGTGCCCTTTTTTCTCTTCATTTGCTCTTTGATTCGGTTCTCGTACAATTCGGTTTTAGAACAGAGTTTCAGAACAAATTATGTCGAAAACTGAGGGTGCTCTGTATATGAAATATAATCTAATATAAAATACGCCTGGCTCATATTTTCTTTCCAGTTTTATTTTATATTCTTATGCAATCAATTTCGTGTATTCTGTCTTTCATTTTCTGTATTCTTTTTATTGTTTCTATAGATGTTATAGCTTTTTTTCATTCTTTCTTTGGTTCTTTCCTTCAGGCTTTTTTTCTTCCATGTTTCGTTCATATGCCTGCTTTCAGGATTATTACACTTATTCATTTTTATTCTTATTCTATATATATTAGCATAGGTTTACCGAATTTATTTTAATAACTTTTTCCTTTGTTCTATTTTTCATTCAGTTTCCATTCAATCGTTTAACTTCACCCTCTCTTTCTTCCTTCTATTTGTTGCTCTTTTCCCTCTCTCTCTTCCTTCTATTTGTTGCTCTTTTCCCTCTCTCTGACTTCTATTTCTTGCCCTTTTCCCTTTCTTTCTTCCTTCTATATTGTTGCCCTTTTCCCTCTCTATATTCATTCTAATTGTTGCCCTTTTCCCTCTCTTTGCTCTTTCTATTTGTTGCCCTTTTCGCTCTATTTCTTCCTTCTATTTGTTGCCCTTTTCCCTCTCTCTCTTCCTTCTATTTGTTGCCCATTTCCCCTCTTTCTTCCTTCTATTTTTTGCCCTTTTCCCTCTCTTTCTTCCTAAATTTGTTGCCATTTTCCCTCTCTCTCTTCTATTTGTTGCCCTTTTCCCTCTCTTTCTTTTATTTGTTGCCCTTTTCACTCTCTCTCTCCCTTCTATTTGTTGCCCTGTTCCCTCACTTTCTTTTATTTGTTGCCCTTTTCCCTCTTTTTCTTTCTTCTATTTGTTGCACTTTTCCCAATCTTTATTCCTTCATTTGTTGCCCTCCTCCCTCTCTTTATTCCTTCTATTTGTTGCCCTTTTCCCTCTCTTTCTTCCTTCTATTTGTTGCCCTTTTCCCTCTCTCTCTTCCTTCTATTTGTTGCCCTTTTCCCTCTCTTTCTTCCTTCTATTTGTTGCCCTTTTCCCTCTCTCTCTTCCTTCTATTTGTTGCCCTTTTCCCTCTCTCTCTTCCTTCTATTTGTTGCCCTTTTCCCTCTCTTTCTTCCTTCTATTTGTTGCCCATTTCCCTCTCTCTCTCTTCCTTCTATTTGTTGCCCTTTTCCCTCTCTCTCTTCCTTCTATTTGTTGCCCTTTTCCCTCTCTTTCTTCCTTCTATTTGTTGCCCTTTTCCCTCTCTTTCTTCCTTCTATTTGTTTGCCTTTTCCCTCTCTCTCTTCCTTCTATTTGTTGCCCTTTCCCTCTCTCTCTTCCTTCTATTTGTTGCCCTTTTCCCTCTCTTTGTTCCTTCTATTTGTTTGCCCTTTTCCCTCTCTTTCTTTTTGTTTGTTTTTACTTTCCCTCTCTCTCTTTCTTCTATTTGTTGCCCTTTTCCCTCTCTTTATTCCTTCATTTTTTACCCTCCTCCCCTCTCTCTCTTCCTTCTATTTGTTGCCCTTTTCCCTCTCTTTCTTCCTTCTATTTGTTTGCCCTTTTCCTCTCTCTCTTCCTTCTATTTGTTGCCCCTTTTCCCTCTCTTTCTTCCTTCTATTTGTTGCCCTTTTCCCTCTCTTCCCTTTTATTTGTTGCCTTTTTCCCTCTCTTTCTTCCTTCTTTGTTGCCCTTTTCCCTTTTTCTTCCTTCTATTTGTTGCCTTTTCCCTCTCTTTCTTCCTTCTATTTGTTGCCCTTTTCCCTCTCTTTCTTCCTTCTATTTGTTGCCCTTTTTCCCTCTCTTTCTTCCTTCTATTTGTTGCCTTTTCCACCTCTTTCTTTTATTTGTTGCCCTTTTCCCTCTCTCTCTTTCTTCTATTTGTTGCCCTTTTCCCTCTCTTTCTTCCTTCTATTTGTTGCCCTTTTTCCCTCTCTTTCTTCCTTCTATTTGTTGCCCTTTTTCCCTCTCTTTCTTCCTTCTATTTGTTGCCTTTTCCCCCTCTTTTTTTTATTTGTTGCCCTTTTCCCTCTCTCTCTTTCTTCTATTTGTTGCCCTTTTCCCTCTCTTTCTTCCTTCTATTTGTTGCCTTTTTCCCTCTCTCTCTTCCTTCTATTTGTTGCCCTTTTCCCTCTCTTTCTTCCTTCTATTTGTTGCCCTTTTCCCTCTCTCTCTTCCTTCTATTTGTTGCCCTTTTCCCTCTCTTTCTTCCTTCTATTTGTTGCCCTTTTCCCTCTCTCTCTTCCTTCTATTTGTTTGCCTTTTCCCTCTCTCTCTTCCTTCTATTTGTTGCACTTTTTCCTCTCTCTCTTCCTTCTATTTGTTGCCCTTTTCCCTCTCTTTCTTCCTTCTATTTGTTGCCTTTTCCCTCTCTCTCTTCCTTCTATTTGTTGCCTTTTCCTCTCTCTCTTCCTTCTATTTGTTGCCTTTTTCCCTCTCTTTCTTCCTTCTGTTTGTTTGCCTTTTCCTCTCTCTCTTCCTTCTATTTGTTGCCCTTTTCCTCTCTCTCTTTCCTTCTATTTGTTGCCTTTTCCCTCTCTTTTGTTCCTTCTATTTGTTGCCCTTTTACCTCTCTTTCTTTTATTTGTTGCCCTTTTCCCTCTCTCTCTTTCTTCTATTTGTTGCCCTTTTCCCTCTCTTTATTCCTTCATTTGTTGCCCTCCTCCCTCTCTTTTTCCTTCTATTTGTTGCCTTTTTCCCTCTCTCTCTTCCTTCTATTTGTTGCCCTTTTCCCTCTCTCTCTTCCTTCTATTTGTTGCCCTTTTCCTCTCTTTCTTCCTTCTATTTGTTGCCCTTTTTCCCTCTCTTTCTTCCCTTCTATTTGTTGCCTTTTCCCTCTCTTTCTTCCTTCTATTTGTTGCCCTTTTTCCCTCTCTTTCTTCCTTCTATTTGTTGCCATTTTCCCTCTCTTTCTTCCTTCTAATTGTTGCCTTTTCCCCCTCTTTCTTTTATTTCTTGCCCTTTTCCCTCTCTCTCTTTCTTCTATTTGTTGCCCTTTTCCCTCACTTTCTTCCTTCTATTTGTTGCCCTTTTCCCTCTCTTTCTTCCTTCTATTTGTTGCCCTTTTCCCTCTCTCTCTTCCTTCTATTTGTTGCCCTTTTCCCTCTCTCTCTTCCCCTTCTATTTGTTGCCTTTTTCCCTCTTTCTTCCTTCAATTTGTTGCCTTTTCCCTCTCTCTCTTCCTTCTTTGTTGCCCTTTTCCCTCTCTCTTCTTCCTTCTATTTGTTGCCCTTTTCCCTCTCTCACTTCCTTCTATTTGTTGCCCTTTTCCCTCTCTCTCTTCCTTGTATTTGTTGCCCTTTTCCCTCTCTCTCTTCCTTCTATTTGTTGCCCTTTTTCCCTCTCTTTCTTCCTTCTATTTGTTGCCCTTTTCCCTCTCTCTTCCTTCTATTTGTTGCCCTTTTCCCTCTCTTTGTTCCTTCTATTTGTTGCCCTTTTCCCTCTCTTTCCTTTATTTGTTGCCCTTTTCCCTCTCTCTCTTTCTTCTGTTTGTTGCCCTTTTCCTCTCTTTATTCCTTCATTTGTTGCCCTCCTCCCTCTCTTTTCCTTCTATTTGTTGCCCTTTCCCTCTCTTTCTTCCTTCTATTTGTTTTGCCTTTTCCCTCTCTTTCTTCCTTCTATTTGTTGCCTTTTCCTCTCTTTCTTCCTTCTATTTGTTGCCCTTTTTCCCTCTCTTTCTTCCTTCGATTTGTTGCCTTTTTTCCCTCTCTTTCTTCCTTCTATTTTTTTGCCTTTTCCCCCTCTTTCTTCCTTCTATTTTTTGCCCTTTTCCCTCTCTTTCTTTCTTAAATTTGTTGCCCTTTTCCCTCTCTTCTTCTATTTGTTGCCCTTTTCCCCACTTTCTTCCTTCTATTTTTTGCCCTTTTCCCTCTCTTTCTTCCTAAATTTGTTGCCATTTTCCCTCTCTCTCTTCTATTTGTTGCCCTTTTCCCTCTCTTTCTTTTATTTGTTGCCCTTTTCACTCTCTCTCTCCCTTCTATTTGTTGCCCTGTTCCCTTTCTTTCTTTTATTTGTTGCCCTTTTCCCTTTTTCTTTCTTCTATTTGTTGCCCTTTTCCCTCTCTTTATTCCTTCATTTGTTGCCCTCCTCCTCTCTTTTATTCCTTCTATTTGTTGCCCTTTTCCCTCTCTTTCTTCCTTCTATTTATTTGCCTTTTTCCTCTCTCTCTTCCTTCTATTTGTTGCCCTTTTCCTCTCTTTCTTCCTTCTATTTGTTGCCCTTTTCCTCTCTCTCTTCCTTCTATTTGTTGCCCTTTTCCCTCTCTCTTTCCTTCTATTTGTTGCCCTTTTCCCTCTCTTTCTTCCTTCTATTTGTTTTTTCCCATTTCCCTCTCTCTCTTCCTTCTATTTGTTTGCCCTTTTCCTCTCTCTCTTTCCTTCTATTTGTTGCCCTTTTCCTCTCTTTCTTCCTTCTATTTGTTGCCCTTTTCCCTCTCTCTTCTTCTATTTGTTGCCCTTTTCCTCTCTCTCTTCCTTCTATTTGTTGCCCTTTTCCCTCTCTTTGTTCCTTCTATTTGTTGCCCTTTTCCCTCTCTTTCTTTTATTTGTTGCCCTTTTCCCTCTCTCTCTTTCTTCTATTTGTTGCCCTTTTCCCTCTCTTTATTCCTTCATTTGTTGCCCTCCTCCCTCTCTCTCTTCCTTCTATTTGTTGCCCTTTTCCCTCTCTTTCTTCCTTCTATTTGTTGCCCTTTTCCCTCTCTCTCTTCCTTCTATTTGTTGCCCTTTTCCCTCTCTTTCTTCCTTCTATTTGTTGCCCTTTTCCCTCTCTTCCTTTTATTTGTTGCCCTTTTTCCCTCTCTTTCTTCCTTCTATTTGTTGCCCTTTTTCCCTCTCTTTCTTCCTTCTATTTGTTGCCCTTTTCCCTCTCTTTCTTCCTTCTATTTGTTGCCCTTTTCCCTCTCTTTCTTCCTTCTATTTGTTGCCCTTTTTCCCTCTCTTTCTTCCTTCTATTTGTTGCCTTTTCCCCTCTTTCTTTTATTTGTTGCCTTTTCCTCTCTCTCTTTCTTCTTTTTGTTGCCCTTTTTCCCTCTCTTTCTTCCTTCTATTTGTTGCCTTTTTTCCCTCTCTTTCTTCCTTCTATTTGTTGCCTTTTCCCTCTCTTTCTTCCTTCTATTTGTTGCCTTTTTCCCCCTCTTTTTTTTTTTTGTTTGCCCTTTTCCCTCTCTCTTTCTTCTATTTGTTGCTCTTTTCCCTCTCTTTCTTCCTTCTATTTGTTGCCTTTTTCCCTCTCTCTCTTACTTCTATTTGTTGCCCTTTTCCCTCTCTTTCTTCCTTCTATTTGTTGCCCTTTTCCTTTCTCTCTTCCTTCTATTTGTTGCCCTTTTCCCTCTCTTTCTTCCTTCTATTTGTTTGCCCTTTTCCTCTCTCTCTTCCTTCTATTTGTTGCCTTTTCCTCTCTCTCTTCCTTCTATTTGTTGCCTTTTCCCCTCTTTCTTTTATTTCTTGCCCTTTTCCCTCTCTCTCTTTCTTCTATTTGTTTGCCCTTTTCCCTCACTTTCTTCCTTCTATTTGTTGCCTTTTCCCTCTCTTTTTCTTCCTTCTATTTGTTGCCCTTTTCTCTCTTTCTTCCTTCTATTTGTTGCCCTTTTCCTCTCTTTCTTCCTTCTATTTGTTGCCTTTTTTCCCTCTCTTTCTTCCTTCTATTTGTTGCCTTTTCCCCCTCTTTCTTCCTTCTATTTTTTGCCCTTTTCCTTCTCTTTCTTCCTAAATTTGTTGCCCTTTTCCCTCTCTTCTTCTATTTGTTGCCCTTTTCCCCTCTTTCTTCCTTCTATTTTTTGCCCTTTTCCCTCTCTTTCTTCCTAAATTTGTTGCCATTTTCCCTCTCTCTCTTCTATTTGTTGCCCTTTTCCCTCTCTTTCTTTTATTTGTTGCCCTTTTCACTCTCTCTCTCCCTTCTATTTGTTGCCCTGTTCCCTTTCTTTCTTTTATTTGTTGCCCTTTTCCCTCTTTTTCTTTCTTCTATTTGTTGCCCTTTTCCCTCTCTTTATCCCTTCATTTGTTGCCTTCCTCCCTCTCTTTATTCCTTCTATTTGTTGCCCTTTTCCCTCTCTTTCTTCCTTCTATTTGTTGCCTTTTCCTCTCTCTCTCCTTCTATTTGTTGCCTTTTCCCTCTCTTTCTTCCTTCTATTTGTTGCCCTTTTCCTCTCTCTCTTCCTTCTATTTGTTTGCCCTTTTCCCTCTCTCTTCCTTCTATTTGTTGCCCTTTTCCCTCTCTTTCTTCCTTCTATTTGTTGCCCATTTCCTCTCTCTCTTCCTTCTATTTGTTGCCCTTTTCCTCTCTCTCTTCCTTCTATTTGTTGCCCTTTTCCTCTCTCTCTTCCTTCTATTTGTTGCCCTTTTCCCTCTCTTTCTTCCTTCTATTTGTTGCCCTTTTCCTCTCTCTCTTCCTTCTATTTGTTGCCTTTTCCCTCTCTCTCTTCCTTCTATTTGTTGCCCTTTTCCTCTCTTTGTTCCTTCTATTTTTGCCCTTTCCCTCTCTTTCTTTTATTTGTTGCCTTTTTCCTCTCTCTCTTTCTTCTATTTGTTTGCCCTTTTCCCCTCTCTTTATTCCTTCATTTGTTGCCTCCTCCCTCTCTCTCTTCCTTCTATTTTTGCCCTTTTCCCTCTCTTTCTTCCTTCTATTTGTTGCCTTTTTCCTCTCTCTCTTCCTTCTATTTGTTGCCCTTTTCCTCTCTTTTCTTCCTTCTATTTGTTGCCCTTTTCCCTCTTCCTTTTATTTGTTGCCCTTTTCCCTCTCTTTCTTCCTTCTATTTGTTGCCCTTTTTCCCTCTCTTTCTTCCTTCTATTTGTTGCCCTTTTCCCTCTCTTTCTTCCTTCTATTTGTTGCCCTTTTTCCCTCTCTTTCTTCCTTCTATTTGTTGCCCTTTTTCCCTCTCTTTCTTCCTTCTATTTGTTGCCTTTTCCCCTCTTTTTTTTATTTGTTGCCTTTTCCCTCTCTCTCTTTCTTCTCTTTGTTGCCCTTTTCCTCTCTTTCTTCCTTCTATTTGTTGCCTTTTTTCCCTCTCTTTCTTCCTTCTTTTGTTGCCTTTTCCCCTCTTTTTTTTTTATTTGTTGCCTTTTCCCTCTCCCTCTTTCTTCTATTTGTTGCTCTTTTCCTCTCTTTCTTCCTTCTATTTTGTTGCCTTTTCCCTCTCTCTCTTACTTCTATTTGTTGCCCTTTTCCCTCTCTTTCTTCCTTCTATTTGTTGCCTTTTCCTCTCTCTCTTCCTTCTATTTGTTGCCCTTTTCCTCTCTTTCTTCCTTCTATTTGTTGCCCTTTTCCCTCTCTCTCTTCCTTCTATTTGTTGCCTTTTTCCCTCTCTCTCTTCCTTCTATTTGTTGCCTTTTCCCTCTCTCTCTTCCTTCTATTTGTTGCCCTTTTCCTCTCTTTCTTCCTTCTATTTGTTGCCCTTTTCCCTCTCTCTCTTCCTTCTATTTGTTGCCCTTTACCTCTCTCTTCCTTCTATTTGTTGCCCTTTTCCTCTCTTTCTTCCTTCTATTTGTTGCACTTTTCCTCTCTCTCTTCCTTCTATTTGTTGCCCTTTTCCTCTCTCTCTTCCTTCTATTTGTTGCCTTTTCCCTCTCTTTGTTTCCTTCTATTTGTTGCCCTTTTCCTCTCTTTCTTTTTTTGTTGCCCTTTTCCCTCTCTCTCTTTCTTCTATTTGTTGCCTTTTCCTCTCTTTCCTCCTTCATTTGTTGCCCTCCTCCCTCTCTTTTCCTTCTATTTGTTGCCTTTTCCCTCTCTTTCTTCCTTCTATTTGTTGCCCTTTTCCCTCTCTCTCTTCCTTCTATTTGTTGCCCTTTTCCCTCTCTCTCTTCCTTCTATTTGTTGCCCTTTTCCCTCTCTCTCTTCCTTCTATTTGTTGCCCTTTTTCCCTCTCTTTCTTCCTTCTATTTGTTGCCTTTTCCTCTCTCTCTTCCTTCTATTTGTTGCCCTTTTCCCTCTCTTTTGTTCCTTCTATTTGTTGCCCTTTTCCCTCTTTTTTTGTTCCTTCTATTTGTTGCCCTTTTCCCTCTCTCTCTTTCTTCTGTTTGTTGCCTTTTTCCCTCCCTTTATTCCTTCATTTGTTGCCCTCCTCCCTCTCTTTTTCCTTCTATTTGTTGCCCTTTTCCCTCTCTTTCTTCCTTCTATTTGTTGCCCTTTTCCCTCTCTCTCTTCCTTCTATTTGTTGCCTTTTCCTCTTTTCTTCCTTCTATTTTGTTGCCCTTTTCCTCTCTTTCTTCCTTCTATTTATTGCCCTTTTTTTCTCTTTCTTCCTTCTATTTGTTGCCCTTTTTCCCTCTCTTTCTTCCTTCTATTTGTTGCCTTTTCCCCTCTTTCTTCCTTCTATTTTTTGCCCTTTTCCCTCTCTTTCTTCCTAAATTTGTTGCCCTTTTCCCTCTCTTCTTCTCTTTGTTGCCCTTTTCCCTCTCTTTCTTCTTTCTATTTGTTGCCCTTTTCTCTCTTTTTCTTCCTTCTATTTGTTGCCCTTTTATATCTCTGTTTCTAGGATACTTCTTTTGCCTTTACTTTTGTTTCGCTTTTATTTGTCTTTTTCACTTTCTTTTTTTCTTTTTTATTAAACTAATATAATTTTTCATTATTTTTTTTAATTCTTTTTTTTTTATCTTTCTTCATTTTTCCATTTATCTTATTTATACTTTATTTTGAACTTTTTATTTCGGATTCTTATTTTTTCTTTTCAATTTTTCTTTATTCTTGTCGCTTTTTTTCATTCTATTTCTACTTGCGTCCTTTCACTTATTTTCGAATTTTTAATAAAAGAAAAAAGAAATCTTCAAATCTCTCTACGTTATCATGAAAGAAAATCAAGCCAAGCGAACCATCATAACACCATCAGTGCTTTCACCTCATACCATGCCATACCGTTTTTTAAAACTATTTTCTTTAGCAAATGCCCGTGAATTTAATTATAAAAGCGTTAATGAGATAACCACAAAGCCTGGTTGCATCCGTCTTCACTAATCCGGTTCCAGCTCGACAAGATTAGTCAAAAGACTTAACGCAATCTGAGCGCCAACTTTAGATTTCTTTACAAAATGCAAAACACGTAGGATCAGTGGGAAAAGTATTGAAGATGGAGTTGGCGTTTGTTGGTTGGAGCCTTAAGGAAGTCACCACAACCCACTCTGAAATGTTCGCTAATTCTGTGCCAAACTAACGAAAATTCAATGTGCTCCGAGTCACGCACTTCTGCTTTTCCGGGTGTCATGGTTTCAAAATTAACATTATTTTTTTTTTCTAAATAAATAGTAATAAAATTAGACGACAAGACATAAACTAGCATTTTTCCTGGACATTTTTCCTCCTAGTATTTTTCCGATAGAGTTCCTGTTCTCCGTTACCGGGCATTACAATCAATAATGTTGATCGTTTATTAATGATTTAGGAGTTCGCGGGTTTTCCTTCTGCGCATAACGTTTTTAGTTGTGTTATTTTCTTCTTTTTTTATATTTCCTAAACTTTATAATTCGTCTAATTGCTTATTTGATTGCTTTATATTATTTTAAAATCTTTATTTGCTAGCTAGGAATATTTAACAAAGCGTTATTCTCTCTGCTTGCGAAGCGAATGGTCATTTACTAACGTTAAATGCACGGCGCATGCGTCGAATGAACTTGCGCTTGCTTCTTTTAATTTTATGAAATTTTACGATTTATTTTTGTTCTATTAAGTTTCTCCCTTCGCAATTGGAATGTTTAGTGCACGCAATTTCCAAATATTTTTATTACTAAATCATTTAACAATTTTTCAACTTTTGCCATTTCGGATTTTTCTTTTATTATTATTATTATTATTATTATTATTATTATTATTATTATTATTATTTTTAAAAATGGATACACATTTCCTTCGAGTCCCAACCAGATAACTAAGGTCAGAAATAACTTCATGACGTTTCCCACTGATCATTTTCGTAAAAGCCGTAAGATCTGAAAGATTTTTTACTTATATATATATATATATATATATATATATATATATATATATATATATATATATATAAATATATATATATTGTCTGAATCATCTTCAAAAGCAAAAAAAGATCTAAAAGGTCAACCAATCTAACAGTGATCTCATCTCACAATCCCCACACTTGCTGCATATGTGGCCTCCTTTGTAAATCACTAGCGGGTCTTAAATGCCACTTAAGATTAGCGCATAAACTTTCATAACTGAATCAATAAGCTGGCAGATCCTGATACATCGAAACCGACGGAGATTCGATTATCATTATTATTATTATATATATATATATATATATATATATATATATATATATATATATATATATATATATATATAATAATACACATATACCTAAGTTTGATGTGCGATTCAATTTCTCTGGTTACAAATTCATCAGGAACGAGATATCGTTTATTGTTTATTTTAAAAATTATACAGATGCTCATGGGATTGACGCTGATCCATAGTTCTAAATTAAAATAGCACAAAAATAGTACTAAAGCGATACCGGGGCTTAATTGCAGGAAATGAGGTGTAGGTGGTATCAATTGTAGAAAAAAAAGAGAAAAAAAAGGGAAATTGAATTACTCCAAATGTATTAGAACGGCAAAGCGAATTCCTTTCTTTTTTTTTTTGTTCACTGAAAATACTTGAGTTTAAGATCAAAAGATTAATACGAAATTATTGTTCAGAATTTCAGGCTTTATTTCCTGCTATTTACACGCATTAAACAACTTAGAACCTACCACCTTTTATTTGAACTCGCCCATTATTCAAGTGAACACAACTATTGGAACACGTGACTCACATGTCTCACGTGCGTCTCTTGTTGCTAAGGTGTTGATTTTTAGATTGACTGTTTAAACGTTACATAACTCTGAATGTCTACTCCTGGTTTTAGTCTTAGTTTTTCTTGTCGAGATTGCTTTTCATGTTAACGGTGATAAACCAACTTGAAAACGAGAGTGCTGACTCTGTGAGAAAAGCAAGCCATTTTGAAGCTGAGAAAAGAAAGCCGATCGATCAGAGCTATTTGACAAACATTGACAAATAAACTAGGAATATCCTGCAGACGAATGAAACCGTTGGTGTGCTGAACAACAGACATAGAAAAGGAAAGCAACGTCAGTTGATAACAAAAACATTGTGAGAGCTGTGAGAAATCAAGCAAAAATAACAATCAGTAACGTCATCGTCCTCGACGGGTTACAGGAGTGATGGTTACAAAATCCCTCGTCCGAATGAGACTACGTGAGCTGAAATATAGCACAGTCTTATTTCATAGCACAAGATGAAAGACACTCATCAACAGTAAGAGATGAGCGACAAAAGTTATAGACGAATATATATATATATATATATATATATATATATAATTATTTCACCCGAAGCAAAGGGATATAATTAAACGATAAAAGGCTAGTGGAAGTGAATGAGAATGAGAAGTTACAAGGAACCACATACCAATTCTAAACAGGCAAAAAATGTATATACGTTTTCGACAGGGAAAGAATTTAGACCAGAAATAGGCTGACCCTACACACACACACACACACACACACCCCTCACACACACACACACACACAGGGGACATGGGAGAGTTTAGACCAGACAATAGTCAAACCTGATATATATATATATATATATATATATATATATATATATAAGGTTTGCCTATTGTCCAGTCATTGAACAGGTGTGAAGGTATATCCATTGTTTTCTCTTTAGTATTGGGTATCTGGTCCATTCTAATTCTCATTATATTTCACTACCAGTAGCCTTTTACAAACAGTGTCTTAGTGACATTATCCCGTTTCTCGGGGTGAACTGACATATTGTCCACTCTTTTAAAATTAGTATTTGTTGGTTATTGGAAATTATTCTGTATGCACCTATATCGTATACTTGTGTACACACACACACACATATATATATATATATATATATATATATATATAGATATAGATATATATATATATATATATGTCCAAAACTGAACCCCATAGAATGGTAATATTGTGCGAGTTTTTCCTTGGGATTCGTTGAGGTATTATTCCGGTAGTGCTCTTAAAACGCAAGGAAAATCAAATGCACATTTATGCATCCAGCAACTGCAACCTGTCCATAAAAGATTTCGTCGAAAACATAAGATTATTTAGCGCTTGGATTATTTAAATTCCAAAATTCGCTTGAAAATGAATCAGGTCTACGGGCTTTAATTTAATTCTATAATTGAATTCGAAGTTTTTAGTTTCTGTTTATGAAACATGGTAATTCCTGTGTAGCGATGGAACCATATTTTTAAATTAGTAAATTTATAATATTTATGATCTGTAGATTTGCATTGATCACTGTTTTCTAAAATTAAAATTAATTAATAAGAGCACCGGATAATATATCTTTCTATTCTTTCTCTTCATTTATAATATAATATATATATATATATATATATATATATATATATATATATATATATATATATATATATATATATATGAAAGATGGATTTTTTACGTGAATTTTTATATTCGTAAAACAAAAGATTAAAAGCTGCCAAGTGCGAAATATTATTCAATCCGTCGAAATGAAAAGATTGCTTTTTAGATGGGATGCCTTCATGCCCACCATTTTGAATATGACGCATCATGATTGATGGAATCTCTGTCAGGCAGAGCAGTGACCCTATGATATTCTATTTTTTTTCCTTTAACTTCTTACCAGTCTTATTGATAGTAACATTCTTCATTACGATATTGTGTTTATACTTATCCATACGTCGTAGCATTCTTGAGTTTGCATTGTCTTATTCTGCCCAGTTTTCTAAATCTTATTTATTTTACGAGTGTCGACTGAAAAGTATATACCCTTATGCAATGGGACCAAATGTGGTTTGCAGCATGTTCTTTTTTTTATTTTAGCTGGGCGCATGGTCGAGTTGTTTGCTTTCTCACCATGAAATACGGATGCAAATCTCAACATGGTCGATTTGTCAGGATCGATACATCCTGAACTTGTCGGAATGGACCGAGGTCGATCCCAGCATGCGGCAACTTCGAAAAGTGCCTGAATATAACGCGTTGACTCAAGGCCTTATGAGTGAAATTGGGTAGAAAGAACGCTTGAGGGTCATCGATAGCTCTGCTAACCCAAAGCCATGTCATCGTGCCCGAGGGCTTGAGCGTGCTGGCCTTGTTCAAACTGTTGATCACGTTAGATAACACACTCGTTCCCAGAAAATGTAAGTGTTATGGGACCTTACCCATAATAACATAATGGACTATTCCATACGTAATAAATACTACGCCTCAAGAGGAAGCAGGGAGTTCTGTCTGAAGTCTGGAGTGAGGTCCGTCAGAAGTCCGTCAGGAGTCTGTCAGTCAGTCAAGCAGTCGAGTCAGTCAGTCGAGTCAGAGGCAGTCCGAAACAGAGTCGCGTTCAGACAATTACTACTAAACCTGATAATTCGTACTAACACTTTCTACTTCTCTGTATATATTCCTGTTTGTAATATATCTGTTTTATTCCATATCTGTGTTCGATTTCTTTTTTATTGGTTCTCCCTTGGACCCTCCACCGTGGTACAAGGAACCGGACCATAACAGTAAGTAAGGTCTGCTCCGCATAGTTGCAGTATAAACCACAGGTTTTCTCTGTGATTGTTGAGCAAACACAAATGTACCTGAGCGAGCGTCTGCAATAGGTATTGGCTAGCCGCCCTAGTAGAGATATCCTCGAATACGACTGACCAGCTATTATATATATATATATATATATATATATATATATATATATATATATATATATATTAGGACCATGTATTAATTCTGGTGGATTTTTAATGAAAAGCAATATTTTCTTTACAAAACTTAGCAAGATACATCACTGAATGTATTTTCCGTCACTAGCCACTAAGTTTTCCCATCTTTCTGGCAGCATTTGATTTCCAATTCGGTTAAACGACGCATCTTCTGAGGCTAACCAGAGGTCGACCTATTTTTTGACATCTTCATAAGAATGAAAGTGCTGCTCACATAGGCCGGGTGCCATCGATCGGAACAAGTGATAATCGGACGGGGCAATCTCTGGTGAATACGTCGGGTTGGGTAGGACTTTTCCATTTAAGCGTTTCGAAGTAGGTCTTCACCCGTTTTGCGACATATACCTTAGCTTTGTCAAGTTGCAAAATCACATTGTCGTGTCTCTGCTCGTATTGCGGCCATTTTCTTTTCAATGCTCGGCTTAAACGTATCAATTGTAGTCGATAGTGATCTCCCCATAAAATTTTATGTAATATTTATTTATTTTTTGTTAGTGCTACAATTTATTTACACAGAGGTATCCATTATTGGAATGATATACTAGATCCATTCATAATTTAATTTGTGTGAAATATCGCCGAAATAATTTTTAGTCGTTGCGTTCCTTCAAACCAAATCTGGGCATCATTTTCGATCTGCATAGTCTAAACGTTCTACATTCCCGATGAACTACTGCACTCACAATTCGGATACTTGTCTTGATTGTATGTTGGGACTGAAGTTCACTTCACACCTCAAGATGCGTGAGAAATAATCGGTGCCTCGCGCCGCTCAGAATATTCATGAATCATTCTGCCATATTGTATCTTTACAAGCGTATCATTAGACCAAACATTAAGCATTGCTACAGTATAATATATGACTCGAATCCGAGTATGGCCATCTGCTAGGCTGGTTTGCCAATCACCTTTACAGTGTTCACAGAGATTACCTATGGTTTACACAGCAAATGTGCTGAGTAGAACAATTCTTAACAAGGCCAGCACGCTCAAAATCTTGGTCACAATGACTTGTAACTTCATGCTAGCACAACCAACGAAGTGCCTTCTATCACTGACTGCTTGGGAATATTAGGCGCAGGTTGTGTAATGTATAATAGGCCGGTATTGTTAATCGGTGAGCCAAGTTCTAATTTCAACTGAGTTCGTTATATTCACTTACACGCAAATATCATTGGGAAAGGTATGGATACCCCTCTTCTCCCCTAGCTCGGAATTAAATAAAAAAAGGTTTATATTCATAAGCCATTGTTATTTTCCACCACAAGAACATATGTATATTAATTAAATGAAAAAGTGAAATAATTCTGTGTATCCTCTAAAAGAACTTCAACGGATTCGAGGAGAAAATACTTTACGTAAAATGTTTTCTACTTTCTCATTCAGATGACAAACATTGATCTGATATATAGAAATTAGTGTATCATATTTCTCTCTCTTTCCCTCACTCTTTCTCTCTTTCTCTCTCTTTCTCACTCACACATATAAACATACACGCACACACACAGAGAATGCGCGCGTATACATATATATTCACCTATTGTCGGCATCAGGCTCCCCTTCGGTCTTTTGAAAAGATGTAGAGTTTTATCGAATGTTTCCTGTTTAGGATTAAGTTGCCAGTACCTTCTAAAGATTTCTCATTCACTTACGGCCACATAATGTTGAAATAGAGAAAGAAGTGTAATTTATATGCTCTGTTTGAATAAAACATTGAGCTCTCTATGTAAATCAGTTTTAATATTTTATTTTATATTATTAGGATTCACTTGGATTATATACCAATGGATTATTGCCGCAAAAGTAACGTACTTTTCTATTTATTAAGTTTTATTGAACAAAAATAAATTACAATAGTTTAAGATTACTTACAACTAACTATGGCTGACGGCTTCGGTAATGTTCAAATCGTAATTTCGATCTGAGGTAGACTGGACGACGTGGAGCAATTGTGTTGCCATCACAGTCTCCGGACCGAACACCAGACTTTGGTTTAATGAATGATATTCTTTACAGGCCAGAACCGAAAACAATTCATGATTTATGAAAAACAATTTCTGATAAATTTTCTGAAATTAATTTCAAAGTGTGTTAAAAGATTTCTTGGAATGTTTCTTAAAGTTGCATTGAAGGTGATTCTTTTGAACTTATTTCAATAGTTTTTTAATAACAAATCATGTTGTTTTGATGAAACAGTACTTAGAAATGTTCTTGAAAAACTGTAATTCATTTTTGTTCAATAAAAGTCAATAAGTAGAATAGGTCGTCACTTTTGCTACACCCTGTGTGTATTTAAGCATTAGTCATTTCTAAATGTCATCGAAACTTTTCACAGAAAAATAAACATAAATGTTTCGAAAATTCAAGTTTTTTTAATAAATTCTGTAAAAGTGCTTATTAACTTCTGATAGATGCTTTTATTTCTAAGTTGTGCTCGGAAATGTGAAATATATCTCAAGTATATAATTAGTAAGGATATTGTGAGCTAACTTCTTTAGAACACAACTAGATATATTGACTGGTTTCTTTCTTTCTTTCCTTCCATGAATGCATAATACACATTCAACACAAATAATTCGCCCATATACGGAGTTTACTCATTCCCCCACTAGAACGAGATGTGAAACAAGGTCGGATTAATGTGGGGATCCGAGCGCAATACACTCGGGCAGGGACAAAAATTCCCCTCAGCCCCCGTAGCTCTCGGTTGCGTTGGCCTCGGTGCGAGCACCGATCCTTCCCTCTTGTGCAATGGGATGGCGCGGCCTCGGGCAGCTGTTCCCCAGGGCTGGACACTTCGCCCATATACTAATTCTCTGTCGTTTTTTTTTCTTATTAATTATACACCTGGATACAGCTGAAGATGGAACTGACTGAAATGTTGAAAGATCCCAAAACAAAATTATCAATCAACCCTCTTTTAAGAAAAACTTTACATGCAGAAAAATCAAATAATAATCTACTGGACAAAAAAAGAAAAAGAAAAAAAAAACGAAACAGCCACAGCTTAGGTATAAATGATAAATTGGAATAGAAGTCAATCCTCCATCTTAAAAGTTAAACAAAAACACAATCTCTACATAAATAACACGTATACCACATAACATAATCCGCTAAAAGCTCTTGTTAAAATAATTAGTTACACGTTTCAATCATTCTCTACAGATTTAAAGTGATTATATTCGGAGGATTGTGTTGATCTTTGACACTGGGTGACTTGAAGATTGCATTGAAGCTTGAAACTGGAACTCATCGTTAGATATTCACCTCAGCATCCACTTTTATATTTGCCTACGCTCTATCACTGATATTGAGCTCTTTAACCCATAAATATAGTATATATTACAACCATATTTTCATATATATATATATATATATATATATATATATATATATATATATATATGGAGGGAGGGAGTGGGCAAGAGAGAGGTGGAGAAATTTAGCTAACTTGAGAAGAGAACACAGAAAAGTTAGTTTCCTCATCGCAAAATGTCGGCATTTTCTTCTTTTTTTTTCCCCGCTCATTCAGAAACCAATGCCGACCATAAATTTTAGCCAACGTATTGAACAGTTCACAAACGTAGACATTCATTAATTTAATGATAAAAATAATTTTTCTTGTTCTGCCGACATTCGTTTTGAAAATGTCGTTATAACGACATCGAGGCAAATTAAGATTTATGTTCCAACGAGCCCGGATGGAAATCTATTAAACTGTCGGCATCTACTCAATCGATAGAACAGTGAATTCACAATAATCGACGACGAAATGAAAATATCATTTTCTGTGCTAACTAAACTGAAGCATTATTCGTGTTAAGGGGACATTTTAGGTTCCAACGTTTCATGCCTTCGTAAAATGAATAAGTTATCAGCTGTGAAATCCTAAGTCTAGAAGTCAATGTGCCTACGTTTATCGATGGTGTATTTGTAAACTATTTTTACTGTGGCCAAGGCAGTAGGGATAGAAGCCATGTCAACGAATAAAGTCATTATTTGAGGCAAACTTAATCAGACAGACAAGGATTTATACATTCTATTTCTGAAATATTCTTAGATGCTGATAATGCTCCACAAACACACACAAACGCACACATAGTCATTTTTTATTATTTAAAAGTGGTTTTCCTTTTATTTAATAGTCATGTCTGAAATAAATCCACCGTTATTTTTAATTATTTTACACAGTGTGCATTGGGTTTGCCTGCTGGAAAAAATAAACTGAAAATAATTACAAAAACAATATGGAGAATGTGCTTACCGGTAGGATTCAAACAGCGTCTCCATTTGTAAGAGAAAACACAATTTCAAGAAATAAAATGTCGGGTTAAAAAAAAAAAATCCAGTAATTATTTGATTTATTTAATTTCTTTTTTTTTATTACATGTTTATTAACCCTTCGCACATTTTCTAAAGCTAGGAAATATGTTTAAATTTTACAAATTTTACAGGGAGACAATAATAGTATCATCCTAGTTTTCAGTATATATCCCCCGTTTTTATATAAAATATGATATATATATATATATATATATATATATATATATATATATATATATATATATATATATTTATTTTTTATGCAAATTTAGGTAATCCGTATGGGTAGACCTGAGGAGGATGATATCCAGAGAGCTCAATGTAAAATTCAGAGCAGATATGTTTGAATAAAAGACAGACCACGTTAAGATTCCATGTAATAAGCTATTTCACCATAACCCCTTTAACAGGGTTCTGGATCATCAGACTTTACTTCCAAAAGCTGAAATGAAAAATGAAAAGAAATTCACACGTTTTTACGAACCTCATCAAGTATACGTAAAATTAACGAAGTGAGAAGTGAGGTGGGAATGAGGATATGAGTGTGTCATATGTATCATTTTAGTTTCCTATTTTAACCCCAGTGTGTCGGCTAGATGTTGCTCAAATTTAATGCGTCTCGTCTCTAGATATAGGTAGCTAATGGGACGACAAGAACGACATTAAAAGAATTTGAATGAAATCTGTCGTGTAATTTATTGGGGTTTGTAAATAGAAACTTTAATGTCGTTCTTATCATTCACACCTTAGCCATCTATATCTAGACGAGACGTTAATTTGAGCAACATCACTTCACTCAAAATAGGAAACTAAAATGCTTTTGACACACTATATATATATATATATATATATATATATATATATATATATATATATATATATATTATTCTCTTATTTTCTTTTCTCCACATAACACAAAATTCCGCATTGTGAAATTCATCTTTATACAAATTACAAGAACTAACTTCAGCTATCAATTCCATATTTTAGACGATACATAAAATCCTTTCATTACGTATGCCATAAAAATATTGTTTTATTACAAATCTGTGTAATTAGCTAGATTTTGAGAACCGTTTATCTACATGTTTGTCTCAGTGAATATTGATGAGTGATGAGATGTTACATCCGCCATCATGTGCATTTAATAGCATGTGACTCGAAACAAAAGAGTCGTTTTAAGTAATATATGCTGGATACTATTTATATGCAATAGAATTTTAAGTTAAAATTACAGATGTTGGCATACGAATGTGGGATGAAATATTCATAGGTTGAATATGAAGGAGTTATGCTAGAGCTGTGAAGTTTACCATGCAATAATTTAAACTCTTCCTGTTAATAATTGTATTTTTTCTTTCCAGGTTAACTGACAAAGTGGTGGGCTCTGTTGAAAAATAAATCTCATTTGCTCACATTGCATTAGAGTATCTTGGTAAGCCTATGAACTTTTCAGTCGACCATCGTACACATATGTTTTCCATATGAATTTTTCCCATGGGGCTATGTGAAACGGCACGTCTATATTCCCCTCTGTTGACCATGTTCGCCAAGTCTATGAATATAGAATACAGCGCAGTACGTAATCTGTTCAATGAAACAACGTTAAAGATTAACACTCACCAGCATCGGTTCCGTAATTATCAGTCTTCGATATCAGAGGTTGGCAGTGAATATTCGGGGAAAAAAACATGGCCGCCTTTATACACGTCGCATTGGATATTCTAAGCCTTCTGATTAGTTAACCCTTCTATTGGTGAACTATAAAATGAGTCAGCTCATTTTGACAGGCTCAATAGTACACAGAGTACCCCAAAATTCCAACACCCTCATCCTACAAGCCGAGATGCACCTAAGTTGAGAATCGATGAGGCGCTGGAGAATGACACGCTTCACCGGGTTTGGTATGAGCTGGTCTACCAACTTGACGTCTTTCGTGTCACAGGTGATGTGCATATTGAACGTTTGTGAAGCTATGTGAAGTCGGTTATAAAATCTACATCACGTTGCATATCATTTTCGTATTTTGATAAAAATACTTATTATTGTCTCAACATGAAGATTATATAATTTCTTTTCCCTGGGAGATGTATTCAATCAGATAAACACATTTTAAATTATGTCCGAAAATTATTCGAAAAATACGATGAACAACTTTCAAATTGTTTACTAGCATCTAACAAAGTTTATTATTATAATAATAGTTTGCCATGATTAGAGTGAGGGATTAGAGTATTAGTAGAAATGAAATAGGCTAGATGAAAAAAAAATAAAATTAAAAATTTAATTTTAGCAGCATCCTTGACTCGTGCGCATGTGCAGTCGCATAAAACTAATTTAGTCCCATGAAGTCGTAAAATGACGAAACGCAACACAAGAAGACATTTAATCATTTTATCATACATTTTCCTCCAATATCTTGATATATAAATATATTTTGGGATGTTAGACGCTCACTCGTAACTTTCGTTAGGTCAAAGAAGGCTCGTTATCCCTTCCGAAAATGCTCATTGTAAGACGAGACCTGTAGTAGTAACGCCTTCAAATAATACTCGCATGAGTAATACTTGTTCAAATAGAAATCGCCGAGTAGTAATTCGTAAAATAATCAGTATGGAGAATATCGATCCTTATCTGTTTAGTAATAGAAAATAGTATAGGAATAGTGATCACTTAGATGACACGCTAATTCCTATTTATTTGATTCCTTTACGATCACGTAATCTACTTATCTAATAATGGAATCGCCCGTCTTTGCTCACTGGCGATTGCCCGAGTTTGCTCACTGGCGATCTACAGTGTCAGCAACGACATTTTATTCCGATACAACAATATATATATATATCGTTATTTCATATATATATATATATATATATATATATATATATATATGGGTGTTTGTTTGTGTGTGTGTGTGTGTGTATAAAGTCTCAAACACTAATATTTCATGGTTATAATTTATTAAATTGGAATCGTAATCACGATCCAATTCATCAGATCTACAAGTTCATAAAGAATTTGTTTTTGAATTTGTAGATCTGATGAATTGGATCATGATTACAATTCCAATGCAATAAATTAAAACCATGGAATATTACTGTTTGAGCCTTTTATATTATATTCTTATTCTGCCCTGTATTGAGTTCTATCTGGATTCTGGTCTCTTGTAAATTTATATATATATATATATATATATATATATATATATATTGGCCACTAATATTATCAATATATATATATTGTCATCCACAGACAGACTGTTTCGCTGAATCATAACTCTGCAGTTTGGCTAGATGTTCTAAAAAGACGGCAAAAATTCATATATATATAGATATATATATTCATATATATATATATATATATATATATATATATATATATATATATATATGAATTTTTTGCTAAATGATCTAATACACTATACAAGAGATTAAGTAAAATATTATTTTATCCGTATATTTCTTGCACATTTTACAGAAAATTAATATATCGAAGATTATTTCTTATCACCAAATCTCCAGTGAGGTTATTACTAGTGTAAACTATTGCTATCACTTACCTTCAAAATAATGTTGGATATATCCACCAGCAGACGTTGTTACTGATTCCTCTATATAGCACAGATCTATAAATCTCGTTATCAATCGATATCACGTGAGAGGTAAACGGCAAGTTAAAAGGAAACTTATTAGAATACTTAAAGATAAATTTGGAATTACATATCCTGTAACTATACCATATTGCAGTAGTGAAACTACTTTTCTCTCCAGCAGATACGGTGAAAGATGAATCGAATTTACTATGTTATCAAACTCTCATCAATTCACTAAATAAAAGCAAAAGTTATGTGATATATTTGACAAAGTTAAATATATATTGGATAAAGTATTTTCAAGATACTCTAAAGTAAATAATTTTGGTGATTGCGTACAAAGCATTGTTTACCTTAATAATTCGTGAAATTCTCTCAAAAGAATGTCTACATTGGCGGTTTTGTTTTTTTTTACAGGATCGTATATGTAAGAATATTCTTAATAGACTTTTATATAGGTTCGTTCTCATTTTTTTAAAATCAAAATTGGATAGCCACATAGAGATATGAATAGAATAGAATAGATACGAATGGAATGATATATATATATATATATATATATATATATATATATATATATATATATATATATAGATAGATAGATAGATAGATAGACATATATAAAATATGTGTGCTTTAAATGACCTCGATTTTTGGCAAATCTCATTTTTTCAAATCACAAATACCTAGCTAGCTAGTTAGCAAGCTAACCAGCCAGTTAGCTCGCTCGCTAGCTAGCTAGCTAGAAACATATATACATACATAAAAGAGTGTGCTTTAAATGACTTCGATATTTCGCAAATCTCATTTTTTCAGACCACACACAGTTAAGCTAGCTAGATAGATAGATAGATAAAACACGTTCCTAATTGACTTCAATAATTGACAATTCTCACAGTTAGTGTTAGATAGGAAATGAATAAGTTAGCTTTAAACAGGATAGATAGATAGATAGATAGATAGATAGATAGATGAAACATGTATGTTTTAAATGACTTCAATATTTCACCGATCTCATTTTTTAAACCATAGGTAGATAGATGTGAACAGGATTGTTAAATAGATAAATATAACTTGTATTACATGACGTCAATATTTAATTTTCAATTTTTTCAAACCATAGATAGATAGATAGATAGATAGATAGATATAAA
>CAHIKZ030000985.1:232500-252500 GCA_903632075.3 Acanthosepion pharaonis | reverse complement strand
AAAATTAACAAAATGGCAGCTTTTAAGAAAATTTTCTGAAATCAGCCAAAAAGTTGGGATCCCGATTTATATAATTTCCATTTGAAATACACCAGAATATTTTACTTACTGGAAATAACAAATTTAATCATTTAGCTTTTAATTAAAGCTAAAATGAAATCTTCAAGTTTGCTTTTTCGTTTGTAAAAAAAAAATTTAAACCTTGAGTATCGAAAATGTATACCGAATTAGTGGAGGTACCTAGTTTTATATAAAAGGATATAAATTTATCGGTTTATTTTTTTCCTGATAAGAATTAAATTAATAATAAGCTCATATCTGGGTGTAGAAAAGAGTCGGATTCCTACTTTTCCCGAGGCTATTTGCTTGTAAGTGAATACAACAAATCCAACTGGAATTGTAACTCGTTTCTTTGTTTTCCAATTTCGAGCTCGATATCCATTACACCACGCGAACATCCCAGCTTACAGCACCTAGCGGTCACCCATCTAATTACTGACCAGACTCGATGTTGCTTGACTGTAAGTCTGGAAACTAGTCACCAGCCGTTATATCAGCCTTGTATTTGATTTATACATTAATATTTGTATGTGCATATTTGCATGCTAGTTATGCATATTGGCATCTGATTTAATTTCATGTCCCGTGAAGACATGGTTTACCACAGATTCCTTTTCATTATTGTCTGTGAAGTGCCCTGTCTTCTTAGAAAGATAGTGGAGTGTTTTGTCTCTGCATTCTCCAGGCTCTCCTTAGCTGTTGTAGACTGACTGCAACGCATAGCTATACAACAAAGATGACCCAGCAATTTAACCCATTAGCTGGGAAGAGAAGACCTCCAAATTCTACAGGGCTTTGAAACCAGAGTATTTCTTTTCCTAAATTTGCTGACATGCAAACGTTTTTAACAAGTCTACTCAGCTCTTTCATCCATGGGGTAGGAGGTGAATTTCCAGATTTCCCCTCGGCTTTGAAGTCAGAATACTGATTCTCTTGGATTGGTAGCCATGCAGACCTATACAAGGATGTCGACTCAAAGGTTGGGAGGAGTAAAACGTAGGCTTCTCCAGGGTTTTGAAGTTAGAGTAATGGATATATTGTGCAAAGCTGTGCATCAAAATCTACTCTGCTGCTTAATTATAGGTTAGGAGCAAATGTCCCATGTCTTTCGCAAGGAAGGTCTTTTTTTAATTCAAATCAGAGTAGGTGAGAATTTGAAATAAATATTGAGTACTCTTGCCATATCTGGTGTGGTGCCCTGGCTGTTCATCTCGAGGTTCTCAACTAATTTCCAGAGAAGGATCTGTAATGTAATCGATCGACTCCAGTCACTTTCTTACATACGTGATGTGACTTCCCTCTGTCTTTTCTATAAATATTGTCATGACAACTGTTGTGACGAGCTTTTTTTTTCCCCCTGATGCACCGACCACATAAATTTAAGCGTGTTACTAGACTGACATCAAGGTCCCACCCTTTTATCGTTGAAATCGTTAATCGTAACCACATCCTCTACTCCAGCAGCTTCTTTTCTTGCACTTATCTCCTGTGGAATTCCCTTCCGCTTACTTGCTTTCCTGATAACTATAATCTTCAAAAATTTAAATGCGGCATCAATTGACATCTTCTATTTATCCTTTCCTCATTCCTCCTATAAAAGTTTTTCTTTTTTCTTTTACCTTCACTCTACGTAACTCACTGCGAACTCGTGCCATTCCCGCCTTGTTTGGGGTGAAATGCGTAAAAAAAAAATTAAAAAAGAATTCTGTTTTTTTTTTAGTTGATAACCGTTACGCTATCCATACACGAATTGAATATATTATGTCTTTTATTTCCGCCATGACGAATGCGATATTTCACTTGGGTTTTTTTTTTTTTTTCTATCTTGGCAGCAACTTCAAAATAGTGCATTTTAGAAAAAAATCATATCGGAATAAACTACTTAATAATAAAAAAAGATAGTTGACGCTACCAACAGACTTTATATACTGTCACACACACACATGTAAAAACTAGATCTCGTCCTAATTCCCAAGATAATTTTTTCTCGTTCCCACAACGCGTCTTCCTCTCACATATGACCCATAAACTTTAGCCTCCATCGTCTGGATATCTTGCACTGACATTGGCAATCCTTTAGCCTCTTGCTGACCGCACGAAAAGCCAACCCGATACAGATGGGAAATGTCTCGCATTAATTAGGGAAAATATCACGTTTCAACCGCAAGGATGTCAGCATGTGTCTCGAATGTGCGGTTTCAACCCGTGTGGATGAAAAGGTTGGACACAGGCAACCTATTAACAGTCGCGGAAATCAAAGTCAGAAGAATACATACATATATATATATATATATATATATATATATATATATATATATATATATATATATATATATATATATATATATATATATATTCATGAATCATTCATACAAAAACAAATATAGAAGTTAATGATTTAAATGTCGAGAATACATCGTCGCAAACACATAAATAAGATATACCAACCCCGAACCTGTATATGAATGATATGATCCCTGTTTATAAATTCCAGTTGCATAAGGTCTTTTTTAATTTTTTACAAGCTTTCGTCTGTTCCTACAGACATCATCAGGTATGGAAATAGATTTTGTTCTTGTTTTTACTTCTCAGTAATAAGAGGACAACGAAAATAGAGATGCAATCCGAAAAAATGCTATGAGAAATGTGCTATTGTTTTGGAACGTGCGGTCGCAACGCTGAGTTTGAATTTAAATTTTAAGGTTGTGCGTTTTTGTACAAATATAGCAACAAGAGAATTCTTTTTTACCAGTAAAAGGAGCAATTCGAGAATGAGTTATTAACAGTAAATTGTTTTCTAGTGAACTCATATTTCATTTTACCTTTTTATTTCATGATTAAAATGATCAAAGTATGAGACAGAATGAGCTTTCATTCACATATTTTATATTTTTGCCTTTCAGTTCTCGATGTCTTGAAATTATATATATATATATATATATATATATATATATATATATATATATATATATATATTCAACTGTCTTTTTGTTAGTGTTTTTTAAGCTTCCTTCACGTGAATTGTAGCAAAATTTTGAATAAGTAAGAATGAAATATTACAGGGTGGGGGTACCAGAATTTTAGAAATAGCAAAATGAGGCATGGCCCCAAATTGGTTGGGAACTGCTGATATAGATCCTTTTCTCTTATGCATATTCTGTTGCTTACACACACACACATATATATATATATATATATATATATATATATATATATATATATATATATATATATATATATATGTGATATTTTGTTACTTCAAACTCTATTTTTAGTCAGTAACCATACCTGAAATAGATGCCTCGTTTTATATATTTAAAAATATTGTTTTTTTAGATGTATCGACCCAAGCTCTCAAGAATGTCTGAAAAAGAAATTGCGCCTTACAGCTGAAGTCACTCTCTATTTCTCTCTCTCTCTCTCTTTCTCTCTCACACACACACACACTCACAGACACACGTGTATGTGTGTGTGTCTTTTGTGTTAGTAGAATATAGAAACCCTAAAAAAGTTTCACGAATCAGAGAATATAGCAAAATGTTTTATCGACTACGCGTTCTCCTTTATTAAGTAGACTTCTTCGAGCCAAAATGAAATATCTTTCTGTCTCTCTGTCTGTCTGTCTCTGTCTTTGTTTCTCTGTCTCTCTATCTCTATCTATCTTTAAATCGCTAATATCTATCTTTTTAGGTTGGCGTCTATACACATTTGTTCTTTTATTCAAACCAGAAGATGTCGCGCTTACAAAGCGATATTAACACTCGCGCGCGCGTGTGTGTGTACCATAGCGAAGAGCTCATCCTAACAATTCAATGAAAGTATTTAAAAGAAATAAAAAGGCACGGGAAGGCAACCTTACGGCTGTGGGTACGTGACTGAATCCAAGCCGCCAGCATCCTCATTCTTCTTTGGATCGATGCGCTCAAGGTAAACAACAGAGGCACCGATCCATGTGATGCAGCAATGTTCTAACCATTATGAATGGTAGACTTAGATATGCAAAGTGAATTCCGGAGAGAGAAATTGCCTCTACGAGATTGTAACTTCTGAAGGCGTGCTACTTCAATCTATATTAAATTGGAAGAATACTTGTAATTTATTATTTGGATAGCGAGCAGGTATGTTCATTGTAGAACCTAGTGGAAGTTTGTTTTTGCTCAAAAGCTGCTGCAGAAACCATGCACATTGATGGAGCATTTGTGTTCTGATGAGACGACCACACTCTACTCTTCCAAGCGCTGCTATAAGCAACGAAAGCGAGGGAGAGCGTTATAACTTAGTGTGTATTTGTGACACATCTTTGGCTCCGTTAGCATCGTAACAGTCTTGATCAAAACATCGTATGTTATATTTTGAAAACATTTTCTTAGAAATGAGGGGAATTTTATTTAATGATTTATCCTATAATATAAACTGTAAATATACATTACTTTCAGCATATGATAACTATTTATTTTAAGAAACGTAGTAAAGTTCCAATGAACCTAAACATGCAGATATGTTTTATTTATGGAGAAGTTGCTTGAAAATTGCTCGGACATTTCAAAAATAGCTTATCGTATTTGTTTGATGATTCTCTGGGATTTTATGCGTATCGACTATTTAAGATTCATAACGATCAGATCAACAGATTTATTTGAGAATAGTCAAGCTTTAGATGTGGCACAAAGCCGAAAGTATGGGGCATCCAGTGAGGATCGAACTCACTTTTCAGTAATAAAAAATAAAGACAAACTTGAAAAGCATTATACCACGCCGAGGTGCCCTAAAGATTTTCCAAGCGAAGCTTAAATGTGGCACAAGGACTAAAGCATGGTGCATCCAGTGAGGATCGAACTCACTTTTCAGTAATAACTGAGCTAGCAAGACAAGCTTGCTAAACATTACACAACCTCGAGGTGACCAAAGATTTTCCAAGCATGGCTTAGATGTGGCACAAGGCGGAAATAATGGGGCATCCAGTGAGGATCGAACTCACTTTTCAGTAGTAACTGATCTAGCAAGACAAGCTTGCTAAACATTACACCACGCCGAGGTGACCAAAGATTTTCCAAGCGTAGCTTAGATGTGGCACAAGGCCGAATATATGGGGCATCCAGTGAGGATCGAACTCAGTTTTCAGTAATAACTGAGCTAGCAAAACAAGCTTGCTAACCATTACACCACGCCAAGCTTTAGATATTTAACATATTCAAATTAGGAAATGAAAAACATTTACACTAGACTTGCTATATTAGTCTGTTAGAAATCTAACTTAGTGAAGTGGATGGTTTGTGTTAATTTTGTTAATGGATTTGTTTTAAAAATTCGACATTATTTCTTATTGCTATAAACGTCATAATATTTATAGTAATTACAAATAATGTCGGATCAGATTAATAAAAAAAATGAAAAAAAAACTGTGTTTACGTTTCGCGTTAAAAGAAAGGAAGGCAACAGACATAAATTCGAAGAAATTTCAAAGGCAGTTGTACAGGTTATTGAGCGATATTTAATCGTGACATTCTCTTTGTCGAAACTGATAACGGTTATAATAGTGTTTTTCCTAGTATTAAAAAAGGGTATTAATTTTCGATTTCCGCTGTGCACTCCATTTTTCTTTAGTGGGACTTCTCAATCAAGGCGGTTTGATATAAATTTCACTTTTTAACCCATTGAGTCCGGGCCTACTCTTTACTGACTGAACGGTGAGTAAACACTTGTGACTATTTTTATATATATCATGAAACATTACATACATTTTTTTTTTTTTTGCGAAATCTGACTCAGGAGCTCAGGCAGAAGGGTTAAATTCTTCAGGAATTCAAGGCACAAAGGGTTAAAAATATAAAGAAATTAAAGAGACGTCAACTCAAACACGTGTACCCACTAAGAATAGCGTTTATATTAAGTGTGCATATTTCTAAATGGTATGATTTATATAATCTTCTTCATGCATAAAGTGCAATTTCTTCCACAGTTTTTCTAATTTATATTACTCTATCCCCTTTTACTAATGTGTTGTAGAGTAGTTTTCACAGCGGAGTCTTGTATTTCACTAAGTCGGTCCTAAATTAGGTTCGACGTACAAAAAGTTAGGAACTTGAAAATAATAGTTAATGACGCAGCAATCTAGTTGTGGTGGTTCATACCTTAATGTCCGACATCGACTGGCTCACCAACTCCACTGAGCCCAACTGGCGACCGCTACTACTACTACTACTTATTATAAGTGGGAGAGTCTATTAACAATAGAATAGGTGTGTTCCGGTATAACATAATGACATTTTTGTTTAATATAATCTAATAAACAAAAGCAATTAACTTATTTTGTGATATCTGCATGATGAGCTTTCTTTTTAAAATGGTGATCAGAAAAATAAATTTCTGGAACGCTATTATCATTTCAAGATATCATAAGCGTGAAACAGCGGTGTCAATAAAACAAATATTATTTATTTGCATTAAAATTTATTTTGAAAGACTTTTAAGAAGAGTTTATTCAAGTGTGTAAGAAAAGGAATATTTTTAAATAATATTTTTTTTGTTTGTTTTTTTTTCATTTATTTATTAATCCAACAGATGTTACTTTTGTTTGATCTGCGCCGCACTTTCTGGCTGAGTAGGTATAAATACGTCGGATCTAAATGCTGGTTTCTCCTACCAAGGCGGACACGGATTCGAATCCTGCCAGGGTGTACATATTTTCTTTTAATAATATTTTCCTTTTTCTCGAATAGTAGATGAACGTAGTATAAATAAACTGTCTATATATCTGAGATGAGGTATTATGTACATTATTTACATTGTTTAGACTAAGATCCTCAGCGTATTTATCACAACATTTCGGCCATTGTACGTTCCGGCCTTCTTCAGGTGGTTGGAATATCGAACTGGACCCTTTATTTCGCTCACTGAGCTAGACTGTTCTAGTTCCACGTGCCATGTATAATGGATGTCAGTTATCAGTTTTCTCCTGTTACTTCCCCTCTCCAAATTCTCCTCTACCTTATCCGGGTATTGAACTGACAATCTTTGGGTCCTGTCACTGGATCTAACCAACGCAGGGCCCGGCGTTGCCCCTGCTTGATTTAAAAATCGTGCGACTCATACAGCAATCGCTATCACTTGACTTAAAATGTTTGCCCTTCCTTGCCTTTAAAGGAGTGCCCTTTGCCGTGCTGATGTTGCTACATGCCTTACTTCTTGCCTATCTTACACTGCGAATTTTTTTCTAAGCTCTATACTAAACATTAAATCTGTTACCAAAAAGAACTAAACTAAATGAACACAAAACGATCAGTTTAAAAAAAGGACTCGTAACTAGAAAAACCGAATGAATGAAGAATGTTAACAATATATACATTTTTCACATCCAACCCAGTTCTGCGAAATCAGAATAAACGTTGAGTTTAAGCGAGCGAATAAGCCAATTGGAGTAAAGTGCCATGAAGATTTAAATTTTTTCCCACTTGTGACGAATGCAGCTATTGATATTTTTGTTGCATGCTAGCTTACTAGTTAACATTCGTGTCAGTCAACTGTTGGCTCTCACGCTGGTCAATAGAATCTTCCTGCCTATTCATGGCAGCCAGCTATAGGCTCTCACTCTGGCCAGTACAAAATGTCCGCAAACTACATGAAAACTGCCGCAGAAGCATGAAAAAAAAATCGATTATTTCCACTATCGATGGCAGTTGGGAAATGCAAAGTCGATCTTGGCCTTGCCGCTAACTTGGAGCATGTGCTTGTACATTTTGATGCAAATCCGTCGAAAATTGCGGCTGTGCATTCGTCACACACACACACACATCCTTCGTTTTATAGATAGAGATTCGTATTTAATGATTTAAAATCCATGGTCACTCTCCTCTAGCGACCGGGAAAAACGTATATAAGCACGCACTTCTGCATTCATACCTTTCACGCACATACTCTCCATCTGTGGCTCCTTATTTTGTCCGTCTGCGTTTTTGTGGGTGATACTGCATTTGCCTGAAGGCCTCGGTTTTGCTTGTCTTTCCATGGAAAGATAAAGGTTAATCACTAATCCCATCACCTCGTATTATCTATGCAGAAGAGATGTCACTTCCTGCGATGCGGAAATAATTAAGATAAAAGAAAGAAGGATAATGCATTGCTGTCCTCGCGAAAATGAAGAGCAAAAAATTCTTTCAGCCAAGGATGCAGATACATCCTGATATTAGAAATTATCCAAATCATTATCCAGGTTTTATCATGACGGAATATACAAAAATATTTTGAAAAACAAATACGCTCTCGAGACAAAACTGAAAAAAAGATGGGTTAAAAAAATAACTTTTGCAAGTTCCGTAACCCCTAAGGGTCATAGTGCAGCACATGTACTGCAACAGAGGGAGTCTTAGGCAAAATAGGTTGACGGAGGGCAACCCTCTCCGGGCTGGTTTGAATTCAGAATGTTTCTTCTCCTATATTGGTGGCCAACCAGTGCTCGGTTAATTTCAGTATTTCCCCCGAAGCAGTTGCGGGGTGTTAAATAAATCACGTTCGCAAGACCGTAACCCCTGAGAGTCGTAGGGAACTACATGTACTGCAACAGAGAGAGGTCTTAGGCAAGATAGCCTGACGGAGGTCAACCCTCTCCGGGCTGGTTTGAATTCAGAATTTCTCTTCGCTTAGATTGAGGGCCAACCGATGCTCGGTTTGTTCCGCTATTTCCCCCAGCATTTTGGGGTTTTTGAAATGAAAGGATTCATTTTATTTCAAGGCTATTTGACGACTAGATTTCGAATTCGCCTATCCGGCCCGTTATCCATTACACCACTGTTCATACACCAAAATAAATATGTTAGAGAAAAGAAAATACGCATCTAAAATTTTATATATCTGAATATATTGCTATATAGGAATTAAATGTCGCTGCCAACACTTGAGTTTGAAGATCGCCAGTGAGTAAACACAGGCGATACCATTATTGAATTAAGTAGATCACGTGGCCATAAAGGAAACGAATAAATAGTTAGTAGCGTGACGTCTAAACGATCACCATTTCTAGTCTATCCTCTATTAATATACGGATCGCTATTTCTAGTCTATCCTCTATTAATATACGAATCGCTATTTCTAGTCTATCCTCTATTAATATACCAATCGCTATTTCTAGTGTATCCTCTATTACGATACGTATCGCTATTTCTACTTTATCCTTTATTAATATACGGATCGCTATTTCTTGTGTATCCTCTATTACTATACGTAGCGCTATTTTTAGTCTATCCTCTGTTACTATACGTATCGCTATTTCTTGTCTATCCTCTATTAATATACGAAATGCTATTTCTAATCTATCTTCTATTACTATAGGGATTGCTATACTCTACACTATTCAGCATATTTAGATCATATATACACTCGTTGACGCTTTTGTAATGTCAACGAAAACCCGTTGTCACTTGTGTAATGCCAACGAATACTGGTTGTCACTTTCGTAATGCTTGTTGTAGTAGAGACTTTGTAATCCCAACTACATCTCTAGTAACGCCGTTGAACAATACTGCTTTCAGACGCCTTAGAATGACACTCGCATTAATAGTACTTGCTCGATAATATTCTCTCGAAAACTAAGCACCGTATAGTGATCATTATAGAGTATAGTGAATAGTATAGAGAAGAGAATAGCGATCCGTATAGTAACGGATGATAGACTAGAAATGGCGATCAGTTAGACGTCACGCGACTTCCTATTTATGCGTTCCCTTTATGGTCACGTGATCAACTTAATTCAATAAGTGGACCGCCTGTGTTTACTCAGTGGCGATCTATGTTCAAACGCAAGTTTCGGCAGCGGCACTTTATTCATATATAACAAAACTTTTCACACACTCTTCGTACTTTATCGACTTTTAGAAACTTACATTTAAGTGTTCTTCGTCTTTTTCTGTCGTGTCCCCTAAAGATGTAGGTGATCATGGGTTTTACAACTACTTGCTCTTTGTAGCTCTTAATAAACATTATCTTTTTGTTATTTCTCCTAAGCCCTCTTCTGCCAGCCATTTACTCAATCTCACTAAATATGTTTCGCATTGTTTTCCTCTGTCCCTCTTGCCCGCTAACATTTCGTGAGTATCAAATTTTCCAATCTCTCTTTCCTCATTATATGCCCCAGAAATTTCAACTGTCTCTTCCTGACATTAAGTATTAGTTTTTAGTCACCATTTTCTCCAAAATGCTCACGTGTTCGATCACCTGTCTGTAGAACCATATTTCTGTTGCTTCAAGTCTGCATTTTATCTTTGAGGACATCGTCCAGTACGCAGTGCCATACAGAAGAACAGATATTATATTGTTGTTTAGTATTCTTTTCCTTATTTCTAGAGAAACTTTTCTATTTCTTAATACTCTACTTAGATTTTGGAAAGCTTCCTTGGTTATCCTAATACGCCTTTAGATTTCTATGTCGCTCTTTACGTTTTATGTTAAAACACTTCCCAAATATTCAAATAAGCGCACTAGTTTGATTGTGATATCTCTGATAACAAGCATATATTCTATCTTTTTTTTCATTTTTATGTTTAATCCTTTCTTCTCGCTTTCCTTCTCTACGTTCTGTAAAAGTTTTATGTAGCAATTCTTCCTGTGTCTGCTATTAAAACTACGATCATCCGCATACCATATATTGTTAAGGGCGTGGCCGCTAATAATAAATCCTGGTAGGACTTCTAGCTCTCTCAAAATTGTCTCGCTATATAGGTGGAACAATTCCAGTGAGAAGTAACAGACTTGTCTTACACTCCTTTCAATCCCGCCTATAGCCCGCGTCCTGATGAATTAGCCTAGCAATTGCCTGCATTGAAATGCTTGTCCGCAATTGTGTAACTTGATTATTCGTTGCCAAGAAAATCATTAGTACACATCTAAAACTAGGCATAGGTACGCCACCGTAAATCACATTAAAGAGAATGCCAGAGACATATAACCAGACGATATTATTTTATTTGTACACAGTCCAGTTCCGTGGAAATCTAATAAGTTTTAGCAAGGGTGGCATATGTTCAGGTAGAATAATAACTATTTGGTAAAGAAATATACGGAGTGGGTTCAAATTCCGGTCTAGTATTTATGATTTTTATAAGGACGTTTGCGTCAGAATCACTTACCTGTCCCGTTAATAAGTCAGTTAGACTTCCTTGGCATCTGGTAAACTATTAGCAAAACTAGTCTAAAGAGTTGTGAGTTCAATACTCACTGGGTGCTTCATCAAAAATTTATTAAATGACCCGATAAAGGTTGATTTTTTCTTAAAAAAAGAAACAATCGGTCTTAATTAACTCAAGGTTAGGAGTAAACAATATCTACGTACAGTGATTGGTTCTTTTCATATAAAAACTCTCGGATTTCCGAAAATGCATAGTCCCTTGGCATCTGTTACCCGCGACAACTGAGCTGCATCTGCACTACACCACACGTATACACACACATTCACTGAGACAGGAGAATAGTGGGAGGAAGCAAAAGGGACAGGCTGCCCGTTGGAATTACGAGTATATTAAAAATTTAGGAGTGGGGTAACAAAACGCTCCACGTGATGAACGCAGTGTCAACAGGCTTCACTTGCTAGCGTTCGTTTTTGAAAGACATTATTACAAAATCAAATGTTTAAAGGAAGAAAAACGTCCCATTAACCTGCAACACAGTCTTCCAATTTTGTACCTATTCAGTCGAAGTCTTGTAGATATAAACAATCTTATTCAGAAGCTTCAGCCAAGCTTATTTAACCACCTCACTATAAACCCAAATAAACTTGAAAGAACAAAATTTATGACAAGCTTATTCGCAACTAAAAGCGTTTTACTCAAGTGCCACAATATACTGTTTTGCGTTAGTGTATTTATTATTTGTCTACTATTCAAGAGCGATATCATATATATATATATATATATATATATATATATATATATATATATATATATATATATTTAACGGTTTACGCGGTTTACGTATCCATAAGGCAGGCTGGTGCAAACAACGTAATTCTCCTATTGGAGAATGTAAATCGAGTGATGGGATTATGAATCTGGGCTACACCCACAGCGTTCAGGACTCCATCGTTGAGCGGCAGCACCCTGGAGAAATCCTAAGTAAACCAAGAATACAGTGGCCCAAAGGTAACCAGAAGACTGTTTGGACTAATCTTGACAAAGAGCTTTCTTTTATCCTTAATAACAATCTTAAGGGTCACATAGGGCAAAAGATCAGTTCCTTTTGTAGAATAATATACGACGTTTGCTTCGAGTGATTTGAACCAGTAATGGAAAAGAAAGATAAAAAGAGGAAAAACGACCAAATCGACAAATTTAGAAAGGAAAGTTACGATCAGAACAAACATTACTGAAATATTACGCGCAACATCATGACCTAGCATGCGCAGGTGAAATATGTACGTAGTCGTTTATAACGATTTTTACGAGCGCGTCAATAACGGCAAACGCGTTCAGGAACTTTCATTACGGACAGACGCTGCAAAGAGGAACAATCGTTTTATTTATTTCATTAAGAATTTACAAAGAGGAACGATCAATTATTTTTTTAATGCTGCTGGTGGCGCCTGGGGTGGCGGTCCCGCCATAGCCACCAAAACCGTGAGATCACCCCTGGTCGGCGGCTGATGAAGACAGGGTATCGCACGTGCTAACACACGTTGTATGTTAAAAAAAAATTATATATATATATATATATATATATACATATATATATATATATATATATATATATATATATATATATATATATATATATATATATATATATATGTGTGTGTGTGTAAAATATATAGAAAATAGGAAAGAAATCGTTAGGCAAATAATCCAAACTTTTTAGTATTTTTGTTATATAAAAAAAACAGTGCTCGATACAAAAGTAGAGCCTAAATATAATTATTTATTTAAAAATATGATTCCATCGCTACATAAGAGTTCTCATGTTTCAAAACAAGAGCCGAAAACTTCAATATAATTATTTGAATTAAACTGAATTAAAGTACCAAGAGCTTGGTACTTTGTACTTTGGTACTGAAATTTTATTTTCTCGACATTTCGTAAATTAAGTAACATGTAAAAAATATAGTTACTAAGATTTTCTAAAACAAGAATTCAAAAATAACTTCATTTGTTTAATTTCATTAAAATCCGAATTTTTACTTTTTTTTATTTTTACAAGAATTTCCAAAACAATGTGTTTTTAAAGCCAAAAAATTCCCTTTACTAATCTTTGGTACACGCGCTGACGCAAGAAAAACAAAATTTTCACGAAACTTTCGAACGTGCTAGAAAGAGATTAAAAAAATTAATAAAATAATGAAAAAAATACTTTGGTCTTTCCTCTTAATAATAACATAAACATTTTGACGATATTACTTTTTACCTAGTTCGAAGCCTTTTTTCATCATACTTTGATCTTTTAAGAAAATATTTGATGGTACCTCCTCTTATGCGTTTTAAGTTAACAGTAATAATAAGGAGATATAAAAAAAAGTTCATGATAATCGTAACAAACATTTCGAATAAAAATCCATTTTTTGCTTTCCCAAAATTAAACGCATATTCTGATGAATAAAATTTCTTAACTCTTAAGTTAATGACTCATGGTGACTTCTGCGACAAGAATATATACTTTTTTATCGTTTTACCTCAAGCAACGCGAGAATGCCTATAGTACGTACTCAGGGGATTACAGAGATTGAAGATGAGAGAAAAGACAGAGTATAGTGGCTTGTTCGAAGACTCTTCTCATGATTTTCTATATTTTACTACTGGGTAGTAAAAAATCACAGTGTACGAATTTGGGTACGTTGTATCTGGCTGTTATTTATAGTCCAGGAGAAGAGGAATTATTTTTTTTTCCGATATTAGTATTAATTGTAATACTCATGCTAAGAAATCCGCAACGTGAGCTTGAAAGTATAATGTTGAACATCACCTGGAAAAAATCTACAATTTATGAAGTTAAGTCAAAATTTACCAACACTTTTGCATTAACCTAAATATAGACAAGAGCTCAGATAAATTTTGACTATCACTCGTAATATACAGCAAGGTGGTATCCTCGAACGTATTAACAAATTAAAAAGAAATTCTGATAAATTGTTGACTGTTTGGCTGGTTGTTTTGTTTTATGGCATATCAATATCAGTGGGTCATTTAATGCCAAGAAAATAGTTGAAATAGATTCATAGCGATAGTTTGATAAAAAAAAAGGTGTATATATTTGAATTATTTTTCAATTACGCATATTTTTGAGTACAATCCAACTTCTTTCAGGAAATTTACAATTTTGGATGGTTTTATTTTCGTAAAAAGTTGTTTTTTTTTAAATTACTCACTTCGTAATATTTTCTTCGCACTAAATCAAAATCTACACACTCTAACAGTATATGTTTCACTGTAAATTTTAATTATTGTTGATAATTATTTTTCCTTCAAAAAGTATTTCTGGTAATATTTTTATTTTCACTACAAAGAATTTATGGTATTAAAACTTATATTTACACAAGTTTGGGTGTTAAATATTTGCCCATAGCTGGGACCCTAACAAGTGCTACCACCCCGGGTCACCGGCAATTGAGGTGGTTCCACGCTCCTCAAAACTTCCTGATAAGAGGCCTTGCTGTTGGACGTAGTTTATCGTCTTACTCAGGTCGCGGATGTAGTTTATCGTCATACCCAGGGCGGTTCTGATGAATAAAATTTCTTAACTCTTAAGTTAATGACTCATGGTGACTTCTGCGACAATAATATATACTTTTTTATCGTTTAACCTCAAGCAAAGCGAGAATGCCTATAGTAAGTACGCAGGGGATTACAGAGATTGAAGATGAGAGAAAAGACAGCGTATAGGGGCAACCGAAGAAATGTTAAAAGCTGAATTGTGTTCCAGAAGATATAAGTTGGCGACTGACGGTGCATTTAAATTTTTGAAGAATGTAGTTATCAGGGAAGCAAGTAAACGGAAGGGAGTTCCCCAGGTAGGAAGTGCGAGAAAAGAAACAATTAGAGTAGAAGTGGCGGTTATATTTAACTAATTCTACAGTAAAAGGTAGGACCTAGATGCCAATCTAGTAGCACGTTCAAACTCACGTATTTCGGGCACCAGAGAAGTCCGTAGAAATTCTCCTATCGCGTCGTTAAATACCAGCTTGGGCAAGCTACGACCAGCTGACCAGCTATGACTAGCTTAGACCAGCTTGGACAAGCCCATGACCAGCTAAGACCAGCTTGGACCAGCGGCCTGAGTGAAAACACTCAGGTCCCTACGTTAAAAACCTGACTCAGTATGGGGCGGGGGTGTCAAGTAAATAAAGCTTCTCGGCCTTTTGGCTAAGATCAAAGTGTAGTATCTGTTCTTATCTTGCCTGTATTTCCACCTCTTTCAACGCGATCAGGACACGGAATAGTCCATTATTTGTGAGGTATTGGCAGGACATAACGGTCGTGCTCACATAACAATAGTTGAGGAAAACAATTATAATAGTATACTAGAAGTACTCTTTAAATTGGAGGGATTTGAATTTACTGATGTATCTTTTTCGTGATATAACATCGGATAGATGATTTGTCACACATCATTAGTGATTTTTTTTTTTTTTAGCCGAAGATCATTAGGGGTTTCTTGTCTTCGACTCCAATGGCATTTTATAGTCCAATAAGGAACAACTTTCGATTCACCAAATTCTATGCCCTGGTCACCTCGAGGTGGTGTAATGGCTAGCAAGCTTGTCTTGCCAGAACAATTACGACTGAGTAGTGAGTTCGATCCCCACTGGGTGCTCCATAATTTCGGCCTTGTGCCACATGCAAGCTACGCTTGGGAAATCTGGGCACCTCAAGGTGGTGTAATGGTTAACAAGCTTGTCTCGCTAGAACAATTACGACTGAATAGTGAGATCAAGTCTCACTGGGTGCCCGATACTTTCGGCCTTGTGCCACATCCAAGCTATGCTTGAAAAATCTTGAGACCAGATGAAATCTTTTCGGCTGGCAGATCTAACTCTCTCCCTCTGAACAGAGAGGAACCCGGACGAGGCTATGCCAAAGAGCAGAGCCTTGTTCGGGGAGGTTGACCAAGCCGATCCCGTTTATGCGGGTTCTACGGGCAATTTTTGGCCGACACTACGGGCTCGGAGAACTCACATTAAACCCGAACTTGTGCCACATACAACCCTCCTGGGGGTAGCTAAATATACCAGATTCTATGCCCTTCCATAAAAAAGAAGCGAACGTCATAACGGTTTCGCCCCTCATAGGTGATAGGGAGACACTCTGGGTTTTAAGTGGTAAGTAACGATCTTTCTTTCACACGCCACTCATAAATATAAAACCGATTCTACCTAATATTTAATGTATGAATAATCTCACTGCGTTTTCCTGAACTACAAAAGACCCATGGAAATTACATTATTGCATCGTTCAATATTTGTATTGTATGATATGGCATCTCTGTCTCGAGAGACATGGATCAGCGTCAGACCCTCTTCAGTGTGTAGGCCAGGACAGGGATTTTTTTAATGAGAGATCGGCAGTTGCTCATGCAATAGGTCCTTCTCTCCAAGGAAGTCACAGGCCAATACAGCTTGACACCGGTGTCGTCGCAGGAGTTGCCAGAACGAAATTGAATATTAGACTGTCTTAAGACTCCGATTTCGAATTTGAATTCAGAGATTTCCATCTCCTCGTCTGGTTGCTGACCATAGCTACAGAGTCCAGACTACTCTATTACATAGCTGGAAATTTTGAAATCAAGTCTTTACTTCACCTGCTCTGATTGCCAGCCAAGGCGACAGAAGCTAAAATATCATGCTATTTATTCATAGCGGGTGGTGTTTTCAATTCAAAGTTTTCCTGTTCTTAGACCGGCTGCCAACCAAAACTATATAACCCATCCTGTTATTTATCCAGAGCTGGACGGGGGAGTAGTGATGGATTCATACCTTTACCAAGGATATTAATGTAATGAACTTGACTGGAATTAGAACTCGACTCTCCAATTCATCAATCCTAGCCTCATTCCCTTACTCCATCTTACTTGTTTAACAGCTTTGACAAAATATTTCAATAACAGTTATATGTTTGATGGCATAAATGAAATTATGTAAAAATGGCAAATTTTACCATTTCACTGAAGCAGACGTTAAACCCATAAAAGCATTATCGCCTGCTCGTTTCTCTCTCTCTCTCTCTCTCTCTCTCTCTCTCTCTCTCTCTCTTTCTCGTCTTTGATACGTCTTTTCTTTCTTTCCTGGCGTCCAAGATGGAATAGTGCATCATTTCTGAGCCATTGACAGGGCATAACTTACGTATTGACTAATTAAGAAAGGAAAGTCCAGTTATATTACCATTATATTACGATAAGACAAGGGAAACACTTTTCCGTTTAAATTATCTTCTTTTTAAATTCTTTTTAATGTAAGGCAGATAAGTTGATAAGCCATGCTTTTAGAAACAGTGAATACAGGAAGCAGAGAACTTATCTTCAAGATTCTTGATACAGCACGAATAAGAACTGTGATCTTGTACTTACCTGAAAGAAAAAAAAGAAAAACAGTATTTAGTTTTAATTGAAGCATTTGTTTACAAACGAGGAACGTGTTCAATAAGTAAAATATTAAAAAAGATATGGTCGACATGTAAAAAGAAAATAATAATCAATTGCGTTGAAAATAAAGAGGATTGCTTCAAAGAATATAATGTATGAAAAGTGTCGAAAATGGACAAATTAATGAGTAGACGGAACGAGGAAGCAAAATCAGAAATATCTGCCTCAGCCTTTTTGTCTCCTCTTCTAAATGGGTAAACAACAATTTCTCTCTGACAGTTCGTGTGTCTGAAAATCGGGCCAGACTTGATTTAAATAGATATATACATTTTTGAAATAAATCAACGACAAAATCTGTCATTCCGTTCATGTATCTGGAACGCCTTTAACTCGGGACACACATTCTATATGGAGACATATTATACCATTTTGGAATCAGGATAATCCCCGGATTGAAATCTGTATTTCATCTGGTGCTTGAACATTCAGTATTTGGATTTAGATCCGGATTAGACTGGAACAGTTAAAAATTCAAATTTTAAAATAACTGACAAAAATTAGTGTTTTTAAAGGTTTTTTCGTTTATATAGACTTTAAAGTAAGGCAAACCTTTGTGAATTTAAAAGATTTGTTTTAAACTCAGTTTAAAATATCCCCAAAACTTGGTGAATTGAGTAAAGCAATTTTATTTCTTTAAAATGCCAAGAAATCAATTTAAATTGCGAGGTTTCGTGAGGTGAAGTTTTGAAGTTTCACAGAGTTTGAGATTTGAAGAACTCAATTTTCTGCCTGAATTAGAATTTCGGCCCAAAGTGGACTTTCGTCCGAAATCCACGTTTCGACCCAAATCGGGTTTTTCACCGTAATTGGACTTATAGTCCAAATCAGATTTAAAATGAGATTTTGAATTCCCATCAAAGAATTCGAGGTTATTTCTTTAAAAATATAATTGCTGTTTTATAAGCTGGGCCACAGGTCGTTTTAGTTTAGGGCCGGATACGCAATTAGCCCTCCACAGGAATTAGCTTTAAATTCCGCATAGGCGGTTTTTAAGCTGCCTGAAATAAAAAGACGATTTCCAGGACTGTAGAGAGACGAAAACAAAGTCGGCGGTTATTGATATGAAGATGAATTTAAAGAGGAATTTGAAAGATATAATCCCTGACAGCTGTTACTAAAAAAAAAATATTACAAAAAATATCAGATACAAATTGGAAAGAAAATAGACACCTATTTATAAACCCCCCGACTTAGGCAAACCTATTCGACCGATACAATTCTGAGAGAATTAGAAGTCCTTCCAGGATTCATTATAATCGGCCACAATTTTAACAACATAAGATATACAGATTGCACAGTATTGATAGAAGACATGGAAATAAAACCACAAAAACTCTTCTACAAAAGAGGGGATTAAACATAAATTGCAGGAAGACAGAATATATGGTTGTTAGCAAACGGATGATCCCAAAATACGAATTGCATTTCGGAAATACCAAAATCAAACTAGTACAAAAATTCTTAGAACGGAAAGTGTGACACTGAAATCTAGAGGCGCATTGGAATTGCCAAAGATGTATTCCAAAAGCTAAGTAGAATATTAATATCTTCGGTACATAATGAGGAAAGAGAGCTTGGAAAATCTGATACTCACAGGAAAGCTTGAAGTCAAGATGGATAGATGAGAACAATGCATAATATACTTAGTCAGTTTGAGTAAAAGGAAAAAAGCGTTTATGAAAGTATTTCGAGAACTCCTTTTTGGGGATAGCGAGCAGCTGCCTCGTCGCATTCACTTGAATTGCCTCGTGGACTTGAAATTTTGTTCCTTTCAAATGGGATTTGATTTTTGAAGAGGAAAAAGTGGTGACAAGGAGATCTGAGGAATATGGTGGATGTTGAACTTTTGGAATATTATACTTAGTCCGAAAGTACTGTACAATTCATCACCATTGGTGTGGTGGGACGGCCACACTCTACACACTTTCCTTCTAAGCACTGCAATAAGCAACAAGTGAGCGAATGTGTGTATGAGTTCACGGTCAATGTGCGCCAAGCGGTTTCACTTTGCGTACTTTTGCTCCGTTACGATAGCAACCATACCGATGCCTTTTAAACTGTCTTCGTATTTGCTTATTAGTGAATACAACGAACATAGATGAAATTTTAACCGGGATCTCCTATTTCTCATTCCGAACATTTATCCATTACATTAACCGCTTATCCAAGCTTACAGCGTCTGGTAATCTCAAGCGGTCACCCATCTAGGCACTAACGTTGCTTCAGTTCGGTGAACGGTCGAAAAGCCGGAGGTCCGTCGTGATATGTGTCTAAGCCTGTAGAATGATGAATTCAGATAAATGCGCAACGATTCCATGCAGTTACAGACAGAT
>CAHIKZ030000985.1:170000-227500 GCA_903632075.3 Acanthosepion pharaonis | reverse complement strand
ATCCTGAAGTTAAAAATAAAGAAAAAAGTGTGCAAGACAATAAGAAACACTACCTGCCAAAAAAAAGTGAAGTTTTGTTGAAATCGGTTGAAAAATGTTGGAAATCTGATCCAATATATAAACGAACACACACACACACACACACACACAACCTGGGTTTTAAATATAACTCGATATGAGTTGTCCCCCTTTCATTCTCGTGATGCTTCTTAATCGTGTTTTCAAATTGATTTTGTGCAAAAACAATTGTTTTTTCAATTTTTGTCAGAACCACCGCAAGGTAATTTTACGTAGTCCTGTGAAGTTTAGTTGAAATCGGTTGAAAAATGTAGGAAATCTGATCCAATATATAAACGAACAGACGCGCGCACACACACACACACACACACACACACACACACACACACACACACACACACACACACACACAACCTGTGTTTTATAATAAGTAAGATGATGTTCGCAAGACAGTCTTTCTGCTCATAGTTGTTGTTGTTGTTGTTGTTGTTATCTTTTGTGGATGTTATGTTTTCTGCTTTGTAACCTGTAGAGCTGGATTCAAACTATGGTTTTTATGTCATATAAGAGAATTGTCATTTAATTGATTGCACTTTTCTGACTATATGGGATGTTTCTAGTAGGGCGATCTTCTGAATATCTTGTATGTTAATATTACTTTGGACATTATTAGTAAAACTGTCCATCATTTTTCTCACGATACCTAGACATTCGATTACTATGGGTACAGTCTCAGTCATCGTTCCCCACACCCTTTTAAACTTGATCTCCCTGTCTTTGTATCTGAATAATTTATTGATAATCTTAACCCTACCTATCACAGCAGTACATATCAAAGTACATATCAGTCATGCATATAAACTTTTGAGAACTTTACTGTAGCGAATATGCAGATGTTTTAATGGCTAGCAGCTGGTAACGACAAATCGACGTATCGAGCACAAATTCCTGCTGAGTTCGTTATATTCAAATTTGGCCAAATAACCTTGGGGTGGTTATGAATCTACCTATTATGGCCTCCACGTAAAATTTAAATAACAGACCTATTTGACTGGTTGGTAACAAATCTAGAATACCACTTTAATCTTCATTGTGTCAATGTATTCTTCTTCTTCTTCTTCTTCTTCTTCTTATTATTATTATTATTATTATTTGGGTGTGTTATGTTTCCTGCTTTTTATCCTGTACAGCCGGGACCAAATTATGGTCCTTAGTAACGATAGGAGAATTGTCGTTTAACTAATGGCACTTTTCTTGTTATATGTAATCTTCCTAGTTGGACAATCTTCTGAGCAACTTGTATGTTAATGTTACCTGGGACACAGTAAAATTGTCTATTCCATTGCTCACGTTGCTTAGAACTCCGATTACTATTGTTATAGTCTCAGTCTTCATTCCCCACATCTTGTTAATGTCAATCTCCAGGTCATTGTATTTGAATAAGTTATCGATCATTTTCATAGAGGTGTTTCTCTCATATGATACTGTTATGTCAATAAGCATACACTTCCTCAATTTCTTATATTTTATGACAGGTCTGTTGGCTTTATTTCTCTTCCAGTTTGAATTGTCATGTCCCCTGGGATAGTTACATCGTTATTTTGGGTAACTGTGTCTGGTTGATGCTCATACCATCTCTCAATGGTTTCGATTTTGTGCTTCTTGCATATCTTCCAGCGTACATATATCATTACTTTGTTATGCCTGTGGATATATTCATTTTTGCTAGTTCCGGACATCCTGAGATAATATGGCCGACAGGTTCATCATATTTTCCGCAGATCATAAATTTCGGATCAGTTCCATCCTTGATTATATGAGATTAGGGATTAATTTGAGCGATTACCTTTGACTGTTCTGTCTTTGTGTATTGTAAAGTCCCATAAAACTGTTACTGGTCCTATCTCTGTAACTGGCTCGACGTGGTGTTCATACCAATTTCTTGCAGTTTCCTTCCTGTAAAAATTGCATATGTTCCAGTGCAGATATTAACCCACTCTGTCATGCTGAGTTTTATATTCAGTGGAAACTATCATTGTGCTACCCGAAGGTCAACTGTTATTATTATTATTATTATCATCATCATCATCATCATCATTCGATTTCTGCTATGGACACACTACCTACCAAGTCTGCGGAAAGACCTAAGGCAGGTCGTGGTGTGTTGTTATGGCCACATTTCATGTTAAATTTTTTTTTTTTTTTTTTTTATCTCCGATGAAGTTGCTAGCGTTACATAGACAAAGTTCTCCTTAGTGTGTGTGCTGTACTTAATAAGACAATTTTCTGTATGTCTCTTAAGCTGGGGTTTCCAGGGATTCTTTCAATGTGTTGTTTTGTTCCATTTTTATAATTCCAAGTGCACCTATTACCACTGGTATTATTCTTGTTTTCAATTTCCACATTTTTTCTATTTCAATTTCCAGGTCTTTGTATTTTGATAGTTTTTCAAATTCCTTGGTTGCTATGTTACAATCCGCTGGACAAGCCATATCAATTAGTAGGCAAGTTTTTTCTTTCTGGTTTTTGACAATAATGTCCGGCCTATTTGCTTCAATTTTTCTGTCTGTGTGGATGGTATAATCCCATAGAATGGTGACATCTTCTATTTCTGTAACCGGCGCTGGCCGATGTTCATACCAGTGTTTGCTTACACATTTTCCAAAGTGTTTGCACATTGTCCAGTGTAAGTATTGCCCCACTCTATCGTGACGATTTTTATATTCATTTGGGGCAAGTATAGAACATCCTGAGATTAGATGGTCTATTGTTTCTTGGTATTTGTCACAGAACCTGCATTTTTGGATCCACATTATTATGTATGATATTTGCCTGAAAATTCCTAGTGAAAAGACTCTGGTCTTGCGCTGCAAGAATAAAGCCTTCAGTTTCAGACTTTAATCCAGATGCTCGTAACCATCGATGAGTATTAACTTTATCAACATTGGGTTTATTTGCACGTTCTGGATATTGGCCATGCAGAGGTTTGTCTTGCCAGCGTTGTTTCATCTGTTCAAGGGCTTTATCCTTGGCTTTCTTTTTCATATCTTTTGCTGCAATAGTTGGTTCTTGGCTTCTGTTTTGATTTACTACAGAATCTACTAAATGTAAATGTTGTTTGTATTTACTGCCTTCTTTTATTATTGAATATTTTTTCTTTCTGTTTTCATGTTGTTTCACTAATTTTATCATCCAGTCATTTGTTGTTTCCATGTAAGTTAGTAAGCCAATAGTTGTTGTCTTGTATGACAATTCTAGCTGAATAAGACCTCTTCCACCTTCTTTACGGGGTATGTATAGACGGTCTACATCAGCCTTTGGATGATGCATCTTATACTTATAATATATTATTATTATTAATATTATTATTAATATTATTATTATTATTATTAATATTAATATTATTATTATTATTATTATCAATTATATTATTATTATTATTATTATTATTATTATTATTTCATTTGATTTCTTTTGTGTACACATTTGTTTCCCGGTGCCGCCCAGAGACCTAAGGTTATAAATGGCATCATGACATTTTCCACTGACTAAATAAAACACACACAGACATATTTTACATAGATAAAACCCTTAGTAAGTTGTGGGCTATACTAGTGAGAATAGTTTTTTTTATGGATTTCTTTAAGGAAATAGGCTCCCAAAAATCGCTTTGAGGATTCTAATGGAATCGTTTCAAACCAATCTGAGGGCTCCAGCTGCAACAGTGATTGTTGATGTTCCCATGTGCCATATTTTTGATTATTATTCCAGGGCTGTATATATGGAGTTTAATATTTCGCTTCTGTAGAATTTGTGATGATGGACAAAATGGCTACATTGGTAAAATTCAACAGCAAATTCAACCTATCCTCTATTCAATTTCTTTATATCTTATACAGTTTTTTTATAACTTATCTAAACACGGAAAATATGAAATAATCATTTTATATTTCATTCATAATATTTGAAATCATAGCTTTTTCTAATGCGTTTTTTCTTTCTCTCAGAGAACTAGCAGTTCAGATGTTTGTGCATATATATATATATATATATATATATATATATATATATATATATATATATATATATATATATATATATATATATATATATATATATATATATATATATATATATATATATTCATGCATAATTGTTATCCTTCCATGATTTATTTATTAATGCTTCCTTGGATGTTTAGAGAGATATAGCTAGCAAAACAGCAGCAATTTATTAGTAGTAGTAGAAGTAGTAGAATAAGAAAGAGAAGAAGAGGTGTATTAAGCATAATAGGCGTAGCATTTTACCAATGTAGGCATTTAGAGGCACAGTTCTTTTAATATAGTTATTTTACATGTTATTTTTTTATGCATTCCTCTGAAGATCCTACTCATTTTCTTGCTATTATTTAATATTGAAACGAGATCTACTGGGATGTTTGTTCGATTTGGTGTGGGTCTATTTTTTGCTTGCCATCTTTCTTCACTGATGTTGTGTCTAAACTTTTGATGGAGATTTACTGATCTATTAGAATCTCGAATAATATTTCATATCCTAGAATACAGTCTTACCTGTACTCGTTCGATATTTTTTATTATATTTTAAAAAACCCTACTCTTGCAAGAGAACTGTAAATTATTAGGATTTTTTCACAAAATATTAATTCTTCCCAAAATAAAAAGAAAGTATATTTACAAAAATTCACACCAAATGCTCCCAGAGGGTTTCCATTGCACTCAGGTTGGGTTGACCTTTTGTGAACGCTATTTTCAAGTATGGGCTCTAAGTTCGATAAACAAGCCAAAAACAGATTTTTTTTTCTTTTGTTTTTAAATTGTAAAACGATACTTGTAATTACCTCGAATATCATCCCCCATTTACGTAATTTGAATATCTCCCTAAATTTTGGTAATTTTTTTATTTGAACGTTGGAGTTGTTGCCAGGCAAGCTAAACACATTCTGATTTTGAATTTCAAAACAGTACCACCATTTAAATTTGATTTAAAATTTATAATTTATTGGAGTGAATTAATATTTGCGATAAGTACTTTTATATTATTTGGGGTAAATTCACGGACAAGATACAATAATAAACAACAACACTAAAAAAAAACTTAGTATTAAAATCAAAGTACTTCTGGAGTCATTAGAATATTGAGAAATCTGCAGAACAACTGAACTTTGCCTATTCACGATTTCCATGACTAATATTCGTGAACAATAAGCTGAAGGCCACATCAAGTTGAAATACCGGTTCCTGTAAGAAGCTAACCAAAGACAAGCTTGGTCAGTACCTAGATTTGTAACCGCTTGGGAATACCAGGTTCTGTGAGTTTAGATGTGCGAATGGGGTAATGGATAATGGTTAAGAATTGTTGACGGTCAGCCAAGTTCCAGATTCGTTATATTCAATTTCGCGCCAATAACTTTGGGAAAGGTATGAATCCACCCATTTCCCGTAACCCAGGTGTGGCTTTAATTAGTAATAATTGTATATCATCTGAAAAGCAGTCTTTCAATCTAAACATATTTTTTCAGGCTTTAATTAACTTACAAAGGGTTGACAAGCCGTAGAAAATGGCACGATCAATCACTAATAAATATTATTAATAATAATGATAATAAAAACTTATAAGCGACTTAAAAGCAAACAGCCTGACATGACAGTTGTACAAAAGAGCAAACATGAATGGATACTGACAGACGTTGCAAAATAATAATGAATGTCGAAGAGGCAGAAATACATAAACAACAAAACCTGTCAATGTAAATTCCGGAGAAATATACAAAGAATAGGATCAATTTGCCTCCGTTGTGGTTGCACCCTTGAGATTATTCCCATTAATGGAAGAAGAATATATATATATATATATATATATATATATATATATATATATATACATACATACATATATATATATATATATATATATATATATATATATATATATATATATATATATAAATATATGGATATAGATACGACAGTATGAAGAAAAATATACGGAAAAAACAAACAAAAATCCTAATATGCAATTATGCTGTTTTAATGTTAATATAATGTCAACGTCGGATGTTTCGGTCTAATAGACCATCTTCAGGACATATACATAAAACATAATTAACAAAGACCATATTCAATTCAACATGAAAAAGACGATGGACATAAGAGCAAGACCAATCCAAACAGATAACTGAAATCTTTTATAAGAACAGCGTTCCGTTTAAATATGATCACGTCGTCGTCACGTGGGCGATGTTGTGAAAATTTGAGTATTTTGAATGAAAAACGAAAAGAATTTTATTTTGATCTAAAACTTATATGTACGTTTTTCGAGCATTAATCTTGCTAGAAAAGGGGAAATATTAAAGAAGACAGGCCTAGTGTTCTTATATATATATATATATATATATATATATATATATATATATATATATATATATATAAATATGTGTATGTATATGTGTATATATACGTGTATATACGTGTATATGTTATTGTGTATGTGTGTATTCGCATATGTTTTGAACATAGAAATATAGGTCCTTGCTAGATTAGATAATCGTCATATTTATTTTTTTATATGTTTATATTTGATTTGTAACCTGTAGTCGATATTAATTTTGTCAAATTTTCTCAATTACACAGCAGCACTTTTATAAATGCCCTTCAATTTTAGTTCCTCCCGCCCCATCCCTTTCCCCCAACCTTTGTTCTTTTCTTTTCCTTAACATTAGATCGTCTATCTTCTTCTGATCTTTTTACATTAGATCGTCAAATTCATTTTCTCTTATTTAAACCCCTTTTTATTTCCTGGGTTGTTTTTTCTGTTTTTTTTTTGTTATATTCTAATTTGTAGTTCTGATGAATTGGATCGTATTTATTTTCTGATTCCATTTTGAATAAATTTTATGACCATGGAATATTTGTGTTTAAGCATTTTTATATATATATATATATATATATATATATATATATATATATATATAAAGTGAACATAGAAGTCAACACTTAGAGGCGACAATTTGTTTCATGCTAGATGCAATCCTCAGGCCTGACGATTGCATCTAGCATGTAACAGACTGTCGCCTCTACGTGTTGACTTCTATGTTCGCTTTATATTTACACATCTCTATCTCTGATATTGAGCACTTTATCCCATAAATATAGCACATCTTAAGGCTATATTTCTTCATATATATATATATATATATATATATATATATATATATATATATATAAGTCGCATACCTGACATTATTGAGAGCGGAAAACTGAAAGCCCTATTGGAATAGTCCATGTACCTTAAGAAAATGTTTTGTCGTTGATCTGCGAATAAGTGATGAGACATGTCATCATGCCCGGATGAAACATCTAAGCGTCGGCGGGGAATTCGAATATTTACAATTATGGTAAAAACAAGAATCCGATACCAAAGTATATCTGTTAAAGCATGGGATAAAGTAACTGTGATTAAAACAGGGACAAACTAAACTATTGTAGTTGGAGTTATCCATTTATCTCGCGAGATAATGGTAGCAAACCTATTTGGTCTAACAATGTCCTTTTTCCGAGTAACGTTTGGAGTGGCTTCACAGACCAATCCTTGCATAACACTCTCTTCCGAAGGTGTGACATATAAATCTGAAATGCAGAACGGAGTTCTGACATCTCTCCATCTGCTTCCTTTGTCCTCTTCTCATGTCCAAAAATTGATTTCACCTTTTCCCGGCTTCGTGTCTCCTCCATGAACAAGCGTAGTGCCGATGGAAAGATACATGCTCAAGCACAACAGTGTTAGTAACTTTGTCTCCCCATGTGACGCCGAGATTACGTCGTAGACAGCGGGTGTGGAAGCTCCCCAGGCGTTTCAGAGACCTGACGTATTTTGTATACGTTTCACTGCCGTAATGTCGATTACTAAGGACATATGCCTGGCATATTTTAAGTTTGGTGCACAAGTTCAGCTGGCTGTTGTCCTAAACTCTCTTACTCTAGTTTGTCATCACAGCTGCAGCGTCTTAAACTATAGTAATGCCTAAAAACATGTAGCCCATATGATAAACACAAAGATAGATAAAATTATTGACAAGATAACTTGTAATAAGGGATCAGATGTTCTTACAAGATATTTTTTTTTAAAAAAAAGTTTTTAATTAATTAATTCCTCGAGTCTAGAAGAATTCTGAGCAGAATGCACTGGACGGCCGTTTCGTCTTATTTTGGGAATCATCTGCAATGAGCATGCACAACCGTGAACCAAACCAGGACCTTTACGATATAAACCAAGCGTCATAACAACTAGACCAACGGGTCTTGGCAACGAAGAGGTAACAAACTAGACTTGATATACCACAAATTCCGTTGGGCATCTCGACGTGGTGTAAAGCTTAGCAAGTTTGTCTTGCTAGATCAGTTACTACTGAAAAGTGAGTTCGATCCTCACTGGATGCCCCATGCTTTCGGCCTTGTGCCACATCTTTGCTTCGCTTGGAAAATCTTTACCACAAATTCCGTTGTGTACTTGATCCCAAGGACTGAGCCCCCATCAGAAGCCGGTTCAAGCAAGGATATACAAGTGATAGAAATTATTATGAGGATTTGAAGAATCATGATTAAGTAATTCAAATTCAAAATGTTGCATTTTCTGTAGCTGTTCAACTACTCATATCAATGCGCAGATAACATAATCCCCGTACCTGTTAATTATCAGGTAACAGCAGAATTTGTGCAAAGAGAATGCATATATTTATTATCTTGCCTTACTCTTACTCTCGGATAATGATCTGCTTAGTGTTTGTTTTTAGAAGAAAGCAAGGAAGATAATAATAATAATAAATAATAATAATAATAATAATAATAATAATAATAAGAAGAAGAAGAAGAAGAAGAAGAAAAAGAAATGTGGAACATGGGAACATCAACAATCCCTGTTGTAGTTAGAGACCTAGGATTGGTTGGAAAAGATTCCAGTAGACTAATTGAAGGGATTCCTGGAAATCCATGCCTCAAAGAGATAAAAAATATTGTTCTAACAAGTACAGCCCACACTTTACGAAGGGCTTTATCTATGTAATATTTTTTTTTTTTTTTTTTGCAGAGGAAAGTGTCATGATACCATTTCTAACCTTAGGTCCCTGGGCGGGACCCGGAAAGAAATGTGTAAACGCCAGAAATCAAAGAAAATAAAAAAAATAATAGTAATCCTACTTTCGGATGAAGTAAACAGTAATAACTATGGAAAGAAAATAAAAAAAAAAAGTGTTTAATCATATGTGCTTAATGGATGATATCAAACTCTTCCAAAGACGAAAATGAGTTGAAGGGTCTCCTCAATATTGTAAAATGTTTCAGAGATGACATCAGTATGGATTTCGGATTAGATGAATGAGCAAAAGTAACATTCAAGGAAGGGAGATTTACAGAAACACACTCAATAAATCTAGATTTTTTTTTCACAAAGATTAGGGAACTGGAACATGAAGAAGCCTATAAATACCTAAGGGGTCAGCAAACGAAGTTGGAATACAGCATACACAAATGAAGGAGAAAGTAATAAAAGAATAGTACAGGCGTGTACGTCTGGTGTAAAATATCGAATAAAATTCATAAAACAGAACATCAATCATAAACAATTTGGCTGTACCTCTGGTGCAATACATTTTTAACATCCTTAATTGGACCACACCTGATATATATATTGTTATGGGGTCTACCCCTTTTTCATACAAGTGGACTCGACCAGTGTGTACTTGGACTGCTGCCGTTAAATATCCAGTCAGAATAGTCAGATTAGGCAGAGACTGTGATTGAGTTGGAGGTAGAGTAATAGTGTGAGGTAACCGCTTGTAGAAGTCACAGTTACAAGCACGTAGACTCTAAGAAAGTCCTACTTCGAAACTGAATTTACCAAACTATATATATATATTATTATTATTATTATTATTATTATTATTATTATTATTGCTACTAACCGCATTACCAAGTATTTTATTGTGTAAATACATTTATTTGCTATATTTCATTCCTGCGTTTGTCCTTCATTGGAGACCGAATTTCATCTCGGTATCCACAACACACAGACACACACACACACACACACACACACACACACACACACACACACACACACACATATATATATATATATATATATATATATATATATATATATAGATAGATAGATAGATAGATAGATTCTTATTGGCATTAACGTTAATGGCAATCTACCAAATACCTGATCGATCTCCAAAAGTATTCCTGACATCCTTAACATTGCAACATTCTTAATTGGACCACGCCTGATATTAAGCGAATGGATGTTAAGACGAGAAAGCTTCCCACTAACCACTTTATACATCATCCTAAGGATGATGTTGATCGTCTCTATGTGCCCAGACCCAAAGTCGGTAAAAGCTTGTTTCCATTTGAACTGCCTTACATAACTATAACAATCGGTTTTCAAAGATAAATGGAAATTATAGAAGACTGGTTGATGATCTGCGTCAAAGAACATGAAAGAAATAAGAAACATTATTCAGAATTAAAGGTAAGCCAACAAATTTAAATGGCAATTTCAAGTGGGTGACAACGTATAAATAAACCATAATACACCTAGTGTAGCGTCAAAGAAACTAAAAGAAAGCCAAATTAAATGCAATGTACCAACTTCAGAAACAATGGCAAGATAAACTTTTTTTATTGTCAATATTCTGCCCGTACCAGACAAACTAATGTAGACGAACTTCGTACCCATCAGTGGTTACTCAGTACAGTGTTAAAAGCTGAAACAGTAGCTTTTATTCTTGCTGCACAGAACAAATGCATGCTAACTAGAAATTATCAGGCACATTTAAGTAAAAATTGTGTTAACCCGATATGCAGATTTTGTTATAAATATCTAGAAACAAGTGGCCATCTTGTATCAGGTTGCACAGTGTTAGGAACCACTGAATATAAAATATGGTATGATAGACTGGTCCAATATCTGCATTAGAAAATATGCAACTTTGACAGGAAGGAAACAGCAAGGAACTGGTAGGAACATCTCCCAGACCCTGTTACAGAGATAGGACATAGGACAATTTTAAATTTACAATAAACACAGACAGAACAATAAAAGGCTAATCGCCCAGACATCGTGATCAAAAATATAATGATTTCCTATTGACATGGCAGATCATCCAGATTGTAATTTATCTTTGAAGATCTTCGAAAAATATCAAAATACAAGGATTTTGAAGTGTAAATCTAAAAAATGAGGCAATCGAGGACATCAATAATTCCAGTTGTAGTTTGGACCTTCGGATATATTGTTAAATGTTTCGATGGGCTCAGTGAAGGGCAATCGTCTATCTTTTTGATTCCTGTTCAACAGTTATCATTTCTCCAATCCCCCTATACACAGTCTTTTTTTCTCACTGTCCCTCTGTAACGCCCTACGTCCTAGTGACATTCTCACCTTGACTGGGGTGAAATTATTAAAAAAATTACTGGTAGTCCATCACTTAAAGAAATACAAAAGTTCGTACTCACAAGTACAGCTTTATCTATGTAGAATGTACGTAATCCTAGTCCGTTCTTCATTTTTTTTTTCTTTTTTTTTTGACAAAAATGCTACGTGAAATGTCTCATGAAGACATTTCTGACCTTAGGTTTCTGGTTGGGACCCGGAAGGAAATATATGCAACAGAAATCAAAGAAATCAATAGTAATAATAATAATTGTTACTAAACTTAACTGATTTGTGCTGTTAACATGTATAGTAAATAAAGTTCAGTATCGGTTTCCTGATAACTTCCTGATTTGTATTGTGGCGTAATTTCAGAATGAGAAATCGGAGAGTCGAGTTCGAACTCCAGCCGGGTTTGTTACATTCACTTATGCTCAAATAAAAAGGGAAAAATATAAATCCATCTGTTCTTCCCCTGCTATGGCTTAAATACCAGGACACAGACTATCCTATAACCTTGGTTGCCAATCAGTCTACCGAAGAAAGAAATTGGAGATAAAATCTTCTGCCTTGTCAATCCCTATAGCCCTTAACTTACTGAGCAGACATGCCCGCTATGTACTCCATATCTCTGTTGATGAGTGGGAATAGTGGGTGGGATTTATGACCGTGTTTCGAGTTTCAAAGAAATCACATTCAGATACTTGAAAACACCCTCAAACGAAAACCGTCTCTGTAGATGCAATTACTCGACCTGAAGAAGTTTCTAAACGAGTCCCACCTTCGCGGTTATGGTCCGCTTTTATTAAAACCTTTCACCATATTGCGCACATTTTTCTTTGATGCATATACACAGAATATCTTTTTTTTTCAGGTTGGGTGGCATGATTGTGTATAATGGATTTTGTATATTTGAACCTCAGATTCACTATCTACGCGATAAGTGTAAAATTGCTGATATAGTTTCTCATTGGTCTTATCGTTAATGGCAATCTGACACCAAATATCTCGTCGATCACCAAAAGTATTTCCACCTATTTAATCGCAGTACTTGATTGGCGTCTAGATGGCATCAATTTACATTTGAGTTGGCAAGATGTAACCATAAGCCCTATGCTAACAGTTTCTTTTCTCGAACTTCTCGCTTGAGGAACTCTCTTTCGGCTCCTGGCTTTCCAGTCAACTTTAACCTTCAAAAATTTAAATACAATATCAATCATTGTTTGCTGTCCTCCTGATTACTCTTCCTTTGCTTCCGCTACTGAGTAATGTTTCTTCTTTCTATTTCTTTACTCCCAGCAATACATTGAGTCTTAGTGGCTTTATTGCCTTGCTTGAAATTACTTTAAAAATTTCCAGTGGTTCTTTAGTCTGTATCGGTTTGTCCCTATCTCGAATCTATTTTGTGTTGTTCTTTAAGAAATTTACGAGCGCGCTGTTAACATTGGGTTCAACCTTTCCACTTGTCTTGCAGAGTTTAACTATTTAATCTTCTATTTGAACTGGTTCAGTCACGACTAACATTCTTACAGATAAAGATTTTTTTTTCTCCTAGATTTTTCTGGAGAAGACTGGCACAATTGTAATATGGAAACAAGAGAAATGACTGAAAATAGACAGAATTTATGCTATGAAACATGCGCAGAGTATTATTTGCAAACGATCGGAATTTTTAACATCCGATTTTAGGAGCACTGAAAGAAAGGTAGTAATGAAAAACGTGAAACTGTCAAGAATATGAAAAAAAAAGGATTTATGGTAGTCAGCAAAAGAGACAGCCACGAGTGAGAGACACAAAGTAGGGACGTCAAAATCAAGTAGCTGAAGAAAATCTGGGTACTTTAGGGTATCTAGCAACCGTCTCACGCGGTCAGATGTGGCACAAGGCCGAATTTAATGTTGGGTAACCGAGCCCATAGTCACGGCCAAAATTTCCCCGTAAAAAAGGGTCCTATCTGGTTACTGTAGTATTAGACGACGGAAAATGTGAAAAAGAATACCAAACTAGCACTGGAATAGCTTAAAATAAACAAAGTTTTGAGAAACAAAAATAAAGAAAAGAGTTACCAAATGTTATGTTTTTTTATGCTCATCTATGGCACAGAATATTGTATAATTTCATCACATAAGAAGACGAGATAGGAAGCGACATATATATGGTTCTAAAATCAGACGCTGAGAATAACATGGACTAAACATGGGAGCAATAAGGAAGGTTTTTTTTTTTTTTTGAAAATTGTAATTTATCACAACTAACAGGAAATGAACACTTAAAGTACTGGTACACATTTTTCGAAGGATTTGTCTTTTATGGCTTATCAACACTTTATATTTTATTTAGATACGATACATTTTCTTTGCTTTTGAATAAATCTGGGTTTTTTTTCCGATTGTATTAACATTTTTTCGAATATCTGATTTTTTCCAGATAGAAAATTCTATTATTTAATCCATAGCTGTGGGATAAGATGGATTAATCCTTTTCCCAAAATTATTTGCTGGTAAATGACTGGGTTCTCTCCGTTCTAGGATTCTGGGCCGTTATCCATTAGATCACCCGCACATCAACATATAATAAGGAAATATGGCCTAGAGTATATATTGCCTGCAAGAGGGATCAATCGCGTGACCTACATGGTGAATTTACATCGGCGGATGGCAATGTGTAAAAAAAAGGGTGACGGAAAAGTGTCAAACGTTTGGTAGATCTGTAAGTGTAAGGGTGTTCTGGAGAGCCATGATCGCCCACGTCCTCATGTGTCTCGACGCATAGAAGAAGAAGAAGACGAAGACAAAGACGAAGAAGAAGAAGAAGAAGAAGAAGAAAGAAGAAGAAGAAGAAGAAGAAGAAGACGAAGAAGAAGAAGAAGAAGAGAATACGATTATGCCAGGATAGTAGATGGGGCAAGCATAGCGAATGACACAGCGAAATTAAAGGAAACTGAAGAAAACTGAGCAATTGATCAATATCAAATAATTGCTCAGATCTTCGCAGGAGGAGCGTAATAACAAGAGATAAAAAAAAGGAATTGAAATTATTATAGACTTTTCTTAAAATCAGAAGTGATATCGGGGAAAGTGTTGCGGATTTGAGCTGACTCGTTCTCCATCACTAACACTAACCACTGGGAATCGATAATGCGAACAAAATAAATAATGAAACATGAAGATGTAAATGACTATCATTATGAAGAGGTTATTAAGATCAATGGGCTATCAATAACAGCGAGTCGTTACCATTTGAATAACGTCAAGGTCTGCTAATTATCTCTCGTGAGAGAAGGAAGGGGATGTAGTTAAAGAATAGTGGTAATAATAATAAAAACATCTGACATAAATAAGTCAAAAGACAGGAAATAAGTAAAAGTTGGACCAAAGAAAGTTCAGAAAAGAGAAAGATGGAATAAGATATGAACGATATAAGAAAAAGGACAGAAAAAATAGAAATGAAAGAAAGAAAGAAAGAAATAAACAAAGAAACAAAGAAAGAAACAAAGTTTAAAGGCTGGAAATTTTAGAATAAAAAAAACGAAAGAAATAGAACAAGGCATACAAGTTGCAAAACAAAGGAATTGATACAGGGAAAATATGAAAGAAAGAAACAATGAAAGAAAGAAACAATGAAAGAAAGAAAGAAAGAAAGAAAGAAAAAAGAAGAAGAAGAAGAAGAAGAAGAAGAAGAAGAAAACAACGGAGAAGAAGTGGAAATTATGGAATCATAGAAAAGCAAAAAAAAAAGAATTAGTTGAATAATGGAAAGAAATGTGTAAGAAAAAATATTCAAGAAGAAGAAGGAGGAGGAGGAGGAGGAGGAGAAGCAAAAGAGAAGGTGTAGAAATTAAAGAATAAAAAAAATAAAACAGTAGAACAAAGGATGTGAAATTGCAAAAGATAGAAAAACAACAATGAAAGATATGACAGAAAGAAAGAACGACGCTATAAAGACGGAAAAAAGTAGGTGAAAGAAATAAAATATAAAGAATAAATCAACAAACAGAAAAAGTACAGAATAATTGAACAGTAATTCCCTATATTATTATGGACTCACCAGTCTAACATTAACTTTTCCAAGACGGGAGAGTCCATTCATAAAATACTTAGTTTTCAAACACCCTCGGAAAGAAAGAAGCAACGAAAAAAAAAATTCCCAACAACAATGGATACGGAGCCCAAGTGAAAGAATAAGGAAGAGTGGAACATAAAGAAGAAAGTATAAATCAAAGAATCATTTGATTGTTGTTGGAGAAGGGAATTCAAAAAGAGAAAAAAAAAACTCGTACAAAGAAAACGAAAGAGAAAAATGGAAGAATATGTTTGAATAGCAAGAATTCTCTACAGGAATTACATAAGCTGAGTTTTCAAAATTACGTCAAGAATCTTGTTTACAAAATCGGGAAACGTGACTTCCCTAACCTCACCATTTTTACGAAAAAAAACTTCAGAATGAAATAAAACAAATATTGTTTTTATTTCCTTCCGGTAACACCTTCCTTTGCCAATCCCTTTATGTTTCTAAGATACATAAATACAACAGCATATAAGAAATTTGCCACGATGGAATATATCATTGTTTTATACTTAAGATATATTATGCATATACACACATGCGCACGGGAATATACATTAGAAGACATTTACTCATTATAGTGTGTGTATTGTTGTAGGAGACAATAAACGAAAAAAATAAAAATCAGAAATTCAGCATACACGAAACCTATTTCAAAATAAAATATACTTGATCGTTTCCTGGGAGTTGAATCACGCCGAGAGTATTTTAGAACCGAACTTATACAACTTAAAGATGCATATATATATATATATATATATATATATATATATATATATATATATATATATGTGTGTGTGTGTGTGTGTGTGTGCATAAACCCAGGATCACAAACTCACATCAATACAACCAAATATATATATATATATATATAGATATATATATATATTTCAAAGAGAGTGGGTAATTTTTTTTTTCTCGCAGTATAAGTTTGATAATTGATTCTATTGTATTTTCATTTTTTTTCATTCTTTTGTCTAATATATCCCGGGCAAATTTTGGGGATGGCTTCATACTTTTAAACTTTAGTATATATATATATATATATATATATATATATATATATATATATATATATATATATATATATATCAGGTAGAGGATATAGATGTTGCAACGAGAGAAAAGTGTATATTTCAAAGTGAAGAGAGAAGCCGCATACGTTTTGGTTATATTTTTTAAATATATATTATACTTTATTTTCGATATTTTTTTGCTAAAGTAATTAATTCTTTCCTTATGTTTTCCCCATGTTTAACCATTATTTTTTCGTTTCAATGGTTGTGGCAGTGGTTAAGCATAGGAAAATATAAGAAAAAATCCCCTTAAAAAATATGGGGAAATAACCACTCTTTGCCTGATGAAGGTCGCAAGACCCGAAACCCGTGTAGCAAAAATATGGAAAATAAAGTATAATATATATTTTATAATACACGTTAAAACCAGAAACGTTTTCGGTTTCTCTCACTTCTTTAATATAAATATATATATATATATATATATATATATATATATATATATATATATATATTATATATTTACAAATTCATGAATCATTCACACAAAAACAAATGCAGAGGTTAATGATTTAATTGGCGAGAAATCCATCATCGCAAACAATTCAAATAATACACAAAAACCTCCGAATCCGTTATGAATGAAATGATCCTTGTTTCCATAAATTTCTGCCTTATTAGTTCTTATTTTTACTACAAGCTTTCGTCTGTTTCTACAGACATCTTCAGGTATAGAATAGATGTTGTTCTTGTTTTTTTCTCTTAGAAATAATAAGAGGAAGTTTTTGTATATTATTTGAATTGTTTGCGACGATGGATTTCTCGCCAATTAAATCATTAACCTTTGCATTTGTTTTCATGAATATATATATATGTGTGTGTGTGTGTGTGTGCATTTAAGTAGAGGGTTCGCTTTTTTTAATCAGTATTTATTTAGTCTATCGGACTGCTTACTCTTACTCTTATACTTAATAAAAAAACTGTGCGCCCCGGCAGGATTCGAACCTGCAAAGGAGGACGAACGGCAGAGTAGACGTTGTTAAAATTACGGTGGATCAAATCTATACGGCAATCCACTAAAAATAACGTTTGAAGTAATAAAAATACGTCGGATTTAAAATTTTTAAAAATACCATTAATTCTTTAGAAATTGATTTATATTAAAATGGCGAGCAATTAAAACGATACGCTTGACTTTAAAATTAGGTTTACATTATAAATCAAATCCCGAGATATGTTTATATAAGTGGGATATCATTTTATTTAACACCGGATTTTGTTAGTTAATGTGTATGCGGTCCTGCGACCCTTCGACTGAACGTGGGATTACATCATTCTTTGCGATGTATTACTCTCCCCTATCGCTCGGGGGTGTGCTTATATATCTACACATTTCATATGTTTCTTTCGTACACGTGCATCATTAGTATAGTGGGGCCAATCACAGCTGTTTGCACCCGGCGGCCAAGAGGTTACCTAAATCAATCCTACTCTTGGCTTTTCTGAAGAACACCGTGTGCAACTCTATTCTGGCATGATCTGTGGGGCGACACATATTAATCATTGACTTCTGTTTTATTTTATAGGTAGAGATTATTGCAAAATGTTAAACTTTTTAGAATATTTACGTACAAGTGTTTAAGTTTATAATTTTGCTATTGCAAAAATTTAAAATAACCCGAGTTGTTATATTAGGATTTCTTGTGTTTGCATTACATTTCTGAAGGGACTCCATCCACTCAAATAAATAGATCTTTAATACTACCAAAACACCTTTTCTCCAAGATTTTGGAACAGAGAATGTATTTGGAGAATATAAGTATTTCTCTAAGTAAATAACAGAAAAAAAGTGGATATGTTGGCAGAATGAAAACACGCTTCTAAGATTTACACATTCTGAACTAAAATCAAATATTGCTATCTTCTTCAAATAAAAAGATTAATTTCCTTATTTAGCTTTCTACAAAGTCAAATACATGTGAGTTTATAGGAGATTATGATACTATTTAGAAGTTATAAAATCTAGAAAATTAAAATCCATTGCTTTATAAACTGGACTACAACCTATGCTAACTAAAATATAATCCGGTTCTGATTGAAGCCATATGACTGGGAATAATTGAAAAAAAATGAGCCAATCTTCATAAGTGTTTAATGGTCTATACACAAAAAAACAAAGGTTGCGGAAAATCGGGAACGTAAATTTAATTGGGGGAATGATGCCTTACAGTCTACTGGTATTAAATCCTATTTAAGGAATAAGAAAAATAATCCAAATCGATCGTTCTACTGAGGTTGAATTACAATACACCAGGATTAATTGAGGTTTTTTTTAGCATTTATCTCGGGTTTATTATTATATCAAAAGCAGCTTAACTTTCTCCGCAGATAAACACACATCCGTTCGACGTTATTTTAAGTCCTTTTATTTATTTTCATCTAAAGTCATTGTCATTTTAAAATAATCGAATATACAGTAATCGCTATTGATAATATTTTACCCTTTTTTGCAGTTAAATTATCACATTCAACTACAAAATAATTTATTTTAAAAATGTTATCATTCTTTTTCTTTATTTGTACTGCGATTGTTTTCTCTCTCTATATATATATATTTTTTTTTGCAAAATGATCATTTGGCAATGAATCTAAATGTTCAATTCTCTGTTTTAAAATTAGGTGTTAGAACATAGAAATCTGGTCCAAAAAGTAACATCTGCTTATTAGAAAACAATTTCAAAATATACTAAATAAATCAAAAATTTTAGAAAAAATATGCTGTGAAAAGTTTATTTTAAAAAGTGTATATTAGCAAATATCTGAGGAATGAATAATGCGGAAAGTGTAGGTATCCTTAAATAAGTAGCCTTCCAACCGCCGAGTTCAGAAAAAAACAAACCCGGACGAAACATACCCTGATTTGCTAGACTCCAGCAGAGTTAGCCATGCAATGACACACCTATGAGTTGAGTGGGTGGCCTGTCAGATATAACAAACGCAAATGTAAGATCTGCGTTGAGAGAAGAGATCGAGACACGGGTGTGGCACACACGTACATTCTCTGGCCAATGAAAGCTGATGATGGGAAAAGTTGAATATAATTTAATATTGAGTATGAGATGATTCGTGCAATCATTTTTCACAACAACAATGTCATTATATGTACACACAGACATACACACACTCGCATACACAGACACACATGAATATTTAGTCTAGGAGAAGGACAACTCTGAATTCAAAACCTGCGGAGGGTCGTTTGGCAACCTTGTGGCATTCGGTGCACCAGGTTTCTGTATTCGTCCCTTCAAAAAGTGTGGATGGTCCTGCACGAGGCCTTCACCACTATAATCAAATCTCATGTGCCGGTGTCGGGCTGTCGATTTCCTGGAAACTGATCTGCTTGACCCTCATATGTCGAATCTCGACGGGAGGGTCGATTATTATATATATATATATATAAGCAAGTGTAAATGGATATAAATCCGACAGAATGAAGAAATTTTGAAAAAGCAAACAAAAATTTAACTACATTTAAGGATTTTTGTTTGTTTTTTCAAAATTTCTTCATATATATATATATATATATAATAATATATATATATATGTTGTGTGTGTATTTAGGCAGCATTCTTTTCATATTGCATGATTCATTAAATAAGATAGATGGTAATTTTTGTTTTAGAATGGTTATGCAGACATTGCAGAAATGGTAGTTAGTTTTGTTTGCATGGAAGATTGCTATGAACGATAGGTTCGTGCATATGAAACGCAGGATGCAAATATCTCATTGCGGTTCATGACATCACTCTCACGTGGTCATGTATGATGTCATGAACCGCAATATAAAAAAATAAACAAAATTGTCTATATTATTAAGTGAATCATGCATTAAGGAATATATATATATATATATATATATATATATATATATATATATATATATATATATATATATATATATAATATATGAAAATATATAGAAAATAGGAAGGAACTGGTTAGGTAAATAATCCAAAGTCCCTTAGTATTTTAGTTATTATTTTTAAAAAAATAGTGCTCGATACAAAGTAGAGCATAAGTTATTCAAAAAAATTTCGCTTGAAGATGGAACAGAGCTTATTTTAACTCAATTTAATTTAAATAATTATATTGAAGTTTTCGGCTCTTGTTTTGAAACATGGGACTTCTTATGTCGCGATTTGGAATCATATTTTTTAAATAAAATTAATTATATATATATATATATATATATATATATATATATATATATATATATGCATACGTGTGTTAAAAATGTATATTGAGTGATTAAAGTGATGAATGTAAGCAATAGAACGTATGTAAATAAAAATATAAAACTGTACACTAAGGTCAACACAGAGCATGATTATATATTACCTGTCAGTTTATCGCCGTAAGTTTTCATCATACGACAATCTACTCCGCTTGATGTGGGCTAAAGAATAGTAGATTATGCTTTGATGTTTAAGGTGTCAAAGATACGACCAGTATTTTTCTACATCCACACACTATCTATCTATCTATCTATCTATCTATCTATCTATCTATCTATCTATCTACATTAATGTAATATTTATGGAACGACCAGTCTTTTAAACTTTTTTTTGAATATAACAAGGAAAATTTAATTAAATTGGTATTTGATTTTCCAGCATTCATATATTTTACATTTGGTGGAAGCAAGGGAATGCAAAAATGTTCCGTATTCTCCGTTGTCCCAAGCGCTTTCGGCCAATTCTTTCGCCATTTTCGAGGTGGGATTATTCTTGGGTGTTGTTAATTTTGGTTCATGTCTGACTGTATAGGATATCTTTTTGTTGTTTTGAAAACTAGTAGAAGCGTTTATTCCCAATTTCGCCTGTTGAGCGCGACTAGAATTCAAGTGAGCATCTTTCCATTTCATTTACAAAACATTCAACACCCGTTACCACTGTTTAATAAGATGAAGTTGATAGTGGGAGCAAGATGTTTTTATATACAGAGCCTTTCATATAGCAACATTCTCAGGTAATTTGATTTTTATAGAAATTTTAAGATTTCGACCAGAATTATCCTTAAAGAATCGTGGGTGGCTACATGATTTTTGTAGCACTTTCATCTGATAAGTGACATGTGTGGCGTCTACTCAAGCAGTTCTAAGTGATTTATGACAAGAAACACAGGCTTGAACTAGCCAGTTAAATCAATAGTTGATATATATATATATAGATATATCAACTATATATTTAAGTTACGAAGAACTTGGTAAACCGAATGGGTAATTCCAAGGAGGATGAAATATTTATTATTTATATCTTTTTTATATCTACATTAATGTAGATAGATAGATAGATAGATAGATAGATAGATAGATAGATAGTGTGTGGATGTAGAAAAATACTTGTCGTATCTTTGACACCTTAAACATCAAAGCATAATCTACTATTCTTTAGCCCACATCAATATATTTAATATTTATTTATATATATCAAGCATTGAAATCTATCTTTTACATAATTTTGTTAAAACAAAATTACAACCTCTTTCGATTCACTTCCCTCTCCCCCTCTCTCTTTGCCGTAACACTCATTTAGATATATCTGTATTACTGTCGTCTGTCTCCTCTCTCTTTTCCATTTTTCCTTTTCTTTTGTTCTCACTCCCCTCCCATTCCTATATATCATTTCCCTTAAGTTAACCATCTAAATAGGTCACGATTAGGTCACTCCTCCTACCCCAATATAAAATATGCTTAAAAGAAATATGAAATTAACCCCTCCCTATACGCTACCTTGTCTAGTTAACTACAACTATCACCCTCCCTGTTAAATTACAAAAATTACACTACCCATCAATTTCTAATCCCATTTTTTCTTTCATTTCGTTGTTGGAATTGTTACCTGATGATCCGGAGTCCTTTAAAAAGGATTTTGGTGAAATAAATTATTGTAATGATACCTTAAAGTGGTCTGTTTTTCATTAAATATATATATATATATATATATATATATATATATATATATATATATATATATATATATATATATAACCTTTATCACCTCATGCAAGGCAATAAAGCCACTAAGACACACAGTCTTACAGGGTATGGAATAAATAGGAGCAAAAACATTAATAATGAATAGGGAGATAAATGAGTATACAGAACAAGAGACTATACAGACATTGCATTTAAATTCTTGCAGATTAAGGTTGGCTGAAAAGCATGGAGCCAGGGGGGGAGTTACACAAACGAGAAGTACGAGAAAAGAAACTGTTAGCATAGAACTAAATTCCAAAAGTCTAGGTAGCATAACGAAGAACACATCCGAACAATAATTAATTTACACCGACAAGTCTGTCTATTTAACATTTTGTATTGTCTTTCCAACTCACGGCTGAATAAAAAATCATAAACTGTCAAAAGGTCTGAGTTAATTTTAATGCATTCGAGTCCTTTAATCAACGTTAATTCTAATCCCAGCATTATAAAACGCTGGAATTTGTCAAAAACAGAGTGAATAAATTCATCATTCGCAATAGTTTATAATGACTGCAGTGACAGTCGTGCGTACGAAAATGTATCAAAAAAGAATTTTGAGCAGATTAACATGTGTAATACATCGGGCGAATATTTGAAGACAAAAAGTTAAAGAAACTTTTTGTTGGTATTTAATAATATATGTGTGTATGCGTGTGTTCGTGTGTGAAAATTTCTCCAATTTAACCAGTAGAGAAGACAATATTTATGAATAAAAATGACAATAGGAAAACAATTAATTGCTGACACATTTCGTCCAATGTGAACTTTATCAACACAGATATGATGACAACATTTCTCCACACCTGACAAATATTGACGTTATTTTCAGGTAACAATATGAAAATAGCGTTTCTCTACATTCCAGGTGCTAGGAACAATCTGTTTATTTTTGTTTTTATTAGTTACCGTGTTCATTTAAATTAATTTTCCTGTTTTGATTTGATAAAGTCCACATTGGACGAAACGCGTCAGCAATTACTAGTTTTCCTATTGCCATTTTTATTCATATATATATATATATATATATATATATATATATATATATATATATATATATGTAATAATCCGAAGAAGATATAAATCCATAGGGCACAATGTAAAAAACAGAGCAAATAATTATTACTATGAAAAACGAAATATATATATATATATATATATATATATATATATATATATATATATATATATATGTGTGTGTGTGTGTGTGTGTGTGTGTGTGTGTGGTTCGATGGATAAATTAATTGTTGTCTAAACTACGCAAAAAATGAAAATAATACTGACATCTTATTTTAACATATATTAACCAAAATTGCACAAAAAATCTTGAAAAATCGAAAAGTAAATTTATTCAATAAAATCAACATTGCCACAGTCTCTAGACGACTTCGGAATCTCCTGCATCTACTCTCGATATTCTCTTTGATTACGTTGGTCTTTCGCTTAACTGCCACCCGCATATATTAATCAAGGGGTTGCAGTCTGGGAATTAATTGTCCAGATGTATGTGGTTATGTCGTCACAGAATTTTTCAAACAGTCATGACAGGATTCGCCTGCTTGTATAACATGGTTCAGAGTCCTGTTACCAGATATTTTCTTCCATGAGCCACACTATTCATCGCGGCCAGCTCTAAATCCTCAAGGCTCTTGATGTAGGACTCCGTGTTGAGTTTGAGGCCCTGTGGAAAGATGAATGGAGGTATAACGTCGCCATTACTAATAATCAATCAAAACACCATGATGTTGAGTGGATATGTCATCCAACTCTTTCTAAATCCTCTGAGCTGTCTTCAGATTGACACCCAACCACTTCCGGGTGCGAATGTCAGGCAGTGCAGCAAGCCGTTTCCAAGTTTCTAGCGGAGTGGATTGTGTCATGATGCTCGTTTTTTCACACAGAAAATGCCAAACTGACCCTACTATATGATGCAGTCAACAAAATGAAAAATAAACAACCCTACATGCACATTAAAAATGGCAACAATTTCCATCATATATATATATATATATATATATATATATATATATATATATATATATTTTGAAGGTCTGATGAATTGGAGCCATCTTTACGACCCTAGTGAGAAAAATATAACCTCATGAAATTTTAGTGTTCGTGACTTTTACAATAATTATTGTTCTGTCTCTGACACAGAGCTCTCACTGGATTTATATCCTTTGGGAAATATCCATACTGATCACTAATATTATATATATATATATATATATATATATATATATATATATATATATATATATATAAATGATAATAATATATATATATATATATATATGTGTGTATGTATGTATGCATGTATGTGTGTGTTTGTAAGAAATAACATAACGCTGGGTTATAAACAAATTAGAAGATAACTGATACATGTAATGGATATGGAAATGACGATATCTTTTCTAATTAAGTTACGGGAGAAAGGAATGAGAAAGGGAGAAAGCAGTTAAAAAAGATATTAAATATATAAGTATGAGTGAAACAAACACAAAATTAGAGACAAGAAAGTTCCAAAGAAAAGAATTAACGAAAAGGGGGGAAGAAAATAAGCAGATCAGAAATAGAGAAAAAATAAATAAACCATGAAGAGATAAATGAAACAAAGAACTCGAGGTTATAAAGTTAGAAGAAAAAGACAAAGGATATTAAAAATTATGGACGAGGTGGGATTAAATATGAAAGGGAAAAAAATAAGAAAGGCATACGGAGAAAAGCAATGAGGTAAAAAGAAATAGGAAAGGGAGGAAGCCTGAGACTAGAAAGTTAGAAAAAAAACAGGTAAAAAGCGTAAGAAATATGAAAGACAGAAAAGAAATAAAGGCTATATAGAGACTAGAAAGAGAAAAACTAAAACCACAACCAATGGAGGAAGAAGCAAATAAATAAGAAATAGAGGTAGAAAATAAACAGGCAAGAAAGGGGGAAATAAACAGGGAAGAGAAAAAAAAAGAAATAAGAAAGAGAGAAAGAAAGAATGACGAGCACGGGAGAAAGAAAGAAAGGAACGACAAAGAAATAAAGACAAGAACAAGAGAAAGAAATAAAGAGACGTTAAATTGAGAAGGGTATGAACGAGATCTGAAAGAGAGAAATAAAGAGACAAGTAATGGAGAGAAATAAAGACGAGGAAGTGAGGAAGAAAATGAGACGAGAAAGAAAGGGGGAAAATAAAGAAAAAAAGAAAGAAGCAACGAAACAAAGAAGAAACACAAGCAAATGAATAAGAAAGAGACACAAAGAGGGTTGACTACCGACAAGAATGCGAGGAAAGAATAAAGATGCAAGAAATGGAGAAAGGCAATCAAGAGAAAAAAAAAAAGGTCGGGGAAATAAATAACGGAATGAAGGAAATAAAAATACAAATTAAGGAAATAAATTTATACATAGAAAATACAGCACAAAGCGTATGTAGTTATCAACGTTAAGAAATACGAGAAAAATAAGAACAAGGAAAGACAATCCATGTAGATAGAATAAAGCAATTTTAGCTAATGATTCGGATGAAAAATATCTTTATATACAAAAAGAAAACAAGTTTGGATACAGTAGAAAATGAATTGAAAAGGACAATGTGTATGGTCGCCATAGTGTCATGAGATCACGTTGCTGCAGTCGATATTGATATATATATATTTTTATTTGATTTCTTTTCGTTCTTTCCTTGTGCCTTCATTAGAAGAATCGAGTTTCCCGATATCGGTTTGAATAAAAAAAAGAAAAAAAAAAGAGAAAAGACATCGGTAACCAGAATGAATAGCTTTAATCGGCGGAGGTTGTTCCGTTACGTAGGACTTGTAACCAAATCTGGACGGGCAATCTTTACGTAGGGTAATAACAAAAAACGTAAATACCTTCATTTTTTTAGATAAATCACGAAAGAAAATTTGATCCTTTACTAAATAGCAATACCATTTATTTAATAAAATATCCCGCTCAGTATAAGGGAAAAGAACCGCTCAATGAACCGGTTCTTGAATGTGTTGTATGGACGTAAGAGGCGGAAGTATGTGCAGCTTATGAGGATATGTATGATAAACAACAGTTAAACTTAGAACTGAGGTTTAAGATTTCAGTGATTAGGGGAGTAACCTCTCGGGAATTCCTTCCTCAAATTAGCCGTTCTCTGAAATAATATTTATGAGTTAAACTTCCTTTTTACCATCGGAATACGAAATCAATGAGTACGTGTGGAACGAAAGATTATAGTTTACCTGAACATTTTTTAATCATTTCATTAAAAGCAAGGCAATAAAGCCAATAAGACGCAAGGGATTTCTGAGTGTTAGAGAATATGAAAAAAATAAATTGTAAATAGAAAAAAATAAAAGAACTGGAATTAAGGAGACAAGATAACGACTTGCATTTAAATTTTTAAAGATCAATGTTGACTGGAAAGCAAGAAGACGGAAAGATTTCCACAAGTTAGAAATCTGACTGAAGAAACTGTTAGCATAGAACCTACGGTTACATCTAACCATTTCAACAGTAAAAGGGTGGGAGCTTTCTGCCACACTTTACTGCGCTTAAATTTATAGATTCTGTGTACCACAGAGGAAAATTCATCAGAACATTTACTAAGGAATGATTTATAGTAAATGCACAGGAAAGGTACGTTACGTCGATGGGATAGTGACTGAAGCTGAGATGTCAGGTCAAGACCAATAATATTGCAGAGTCTTCTTTGGATTTTTTTTCAAGAATCTCTAAATATATAGCAGGAGCCCCAGACCTGATGTGACAGCAATATTCAAAGCAATGATGAATGAAAGACTAACAAATCTCTGGAGAGAAAAATTGTCTATATCGTCATATAGAACCAACTTTGCTATCAGCAGACATCTCAATTTCCCTTGAAAGTAGCAAGAGAATAGTTATCAGCTTTTTTTAAAAAATAGTTTTATCAATGATTTTTCTACTTTTTGTCCAATCATTTACCTTGAGATCCTTGATAAAATGAAAAAGAAAATCAGCAATATTATCAGTCCTGATCTAGCGGCTCGGATTCAGTCACTTTCCAACCGCCGTAAGGTTACCTCCCTTTGTCTTTTCTGTAAATACTTTCATGTTAATTGTTCAAATGATCTCTTCGCTATGGCACCTATTTTTTTTTTTTTTTCATTTTAAACCCAGCACTAGACCGGCGTCGAGATCCCATCAATTTCCAATTGAGCTGGCTAGCTGCAGACATAAGTTCTATCCTAACAGTTTATTTTCTCTCACTTCTCGCTTGCCGAAAATCCTTCCGTCTCCATGATTTCCAGTCAATTTTAATCTCTAATTATTTAAAAGTAATATTAGTTGCTGTCTACTGTCCTCCTGATTACTCTTTTCTCTTCACGTTCATTATTAATGTTCCTGTTCCTAAGTCGTTCACGTCCGGTAATCCCTTGTGTTTAAGTTGCATTACTGCTTTGCTCGGGGTGATTTCGATTAAAAAATATATCAATATCTTTTTCCATCCTAACTATTTGGAAATAAACAAGGACTGAAATCTTATAAGAAAAACAATATAAGTAGGTTAAATAATAGTGTAGTAAATACATTCTATTTATATAAATATTTTAAGTGTCATGCGTAAAACATTTAGTTCATCTCTAGTCTTTATGTTAAAGGCATTTATCTTTTCCAAATTTTCTTTTACACTTCAAATACCTTGGTGTAGGGAACAGATACAACTAGTTTAGTACTGGAGATATGAAAATTGAACACAGAATAGAATTTCTTTAGACCAACTATATTACAAATCAAAATATTAACCTGTGAAATCGATTCTTGTCTTTAAGTAGCGGTGACCTAGATATTTATTTGGATGTTATGAAAGGCCTCCAACACGTTCAGAAATATCTTATACCTGCTACATGCAACCGTTTTCTCAGATCAATGATAAAAAATGGATTCAAACGAATGAAAATGTGCGTCTTTGAGACGGATGTCCTGTGCAGGTTCTCATAGACTACAGAATCATAAATAGTGAACTTTACCAAATAACAGATCGTCGTCAGCACCGACCCGCACCCGATCATCGGGATCGTCATCCTCTCTCCTTATTCCCTTTCCCAAATCTGGTGGCTGTGATGGAGGTGGCTGCGAAGGGCCATCCTACTCATGAAAAGTCGTGAGCAGGAGTCACAGAGGAGTGTGGTTGGTGGACGCAACTGGGCGAGTCGGATGCTCCTGAGAACATGTCGCAGATCCTCTTTATGTTGATGGTTGGACTCAAACGGTCCTACGCCTGGAAAACTGATCTGTAGCAACGGTTTCCCAGGTCTCGGGGTCGATATTGCCCTCTGTCAGTGGTATTTTCAACTGATCCTTGAAGCATTGTTTTGGGTCCCCGCGTAGCGTCTTGCCACTGGCAAGTTCTCCCCGACAGGATGATACGTGGAAATCGAGTGGGATGCATTCTGGACACGTGCCAAATGTCTCATACCTGATGAATTTCAGCAGTAGCAACAATTAAAATGAATAGTACATCGAACTCGACGTGAAAATAATAACATAATAAATATAAGGACTTTTCACACTACTTTAAAAAATCTGTTAGACAGAACCCCTTCTCCCGTCAGTACTAGAAAGAGAGTTAAAAGTTACTGGACTTGAGAAATCCCTTCCCTGAAAAAAAACTGTTTCAGAATAAGATTTTATAAATTTCTCGCGAAATAAGCACTATCTTCTCGGTGAATGAAGTCGAAATGTTTAATTATAAATGAACGACATATTTCCTCATTAGCATTACCATAAATATATATTTATTTGTGAAATTGAAGTCGGATGTTTGTGTTTGAAAATCCCTGAAACTGAATGTTAATTGTGCATATGCATTTAAACCAAATTTAAAGAGCATAAAAATGGCACGGGATAGAAACTTAAAACTAAACTGAAAAGATAATATGACATACTTAGAGAAAGAATAATTTATAGGAAAGTGATATTTTGATGATATGGATTAGCGATATATATGAAATAAAACAGTAAAAGACAGGAAGTACTGTATTTCAAGATTTTTTTTTACAGTAACTTTTACTCACAACGCACGGGGTCTAGAGAGTTATGTTAAAGGGTAATTTATATGCATATGATGTTAACTCTAGTCTTGAACAAGTTACTATTGATGTGGTCAGGGAATAATCCTCTTGGGAGTCTGTTTCACTAAGTAGTGGTTCGTGGGAAAAAATTGAGTGGAACTGCCGATAACATACGCAGGGAATGTGGATGATTTGCTATTATGTAAGTAGCATGGCGGATCCTAGCCGTGGAGGTCAGACCTGGCTCAACCAAGGAATGTAGTTCATCCGAGTACTTTCCATGCGAGTAGCGATAGAGCTGTGAGAGACTCGCCACATCCCGACTCTGTGTGTGTATGTTTGTGTGTGTGTGTGTGTGTGTGTGTGTGTGAGAGAGAGAGAGAGAGAGAGAGAGAGAGAGAGAGAGAGAGAGAGGAGGGTGGAAAACAATTCTTCTCTGACAAGGACTCGGAGACGCTGTTGAACTCTATCAAGACTGGAAATTGATGACCGGGATATTCCCGTGCATGTATGCCAACCTTACTCCATTTTCGGACTGATCTGGCTTTTATAAAATTGGAGGATACCATAAAGAGTCAATTATTTACTGAAGCGGTACAGGGTGCCGATCATTTGACCTCCATTTTTAGCATGTATAAGAGTTTCACTTGAGTTCGGGTGTGAGTTTGAGGCCCAAAATTCTTTCAAGGTACGGTGACTCTTCGGGGGGGGGCATCCTTTCATCGTGACGGGTGGTAGATCGTTGCCTGATCAACGATGAATATTTTTCTTCCAAAATGTGTTTTTTGGATGTTTGATCAGACTGTTATGCTTGAGAATTTGTTTTTTCTTAAGTCCCGCTTCGTTATTATTATTATAGTCAAGGGTATTGATATATTGTATCGTATATACTAAGAGCACGTGGCCGAGTGGTTAAGATGTTAGCATTCTGACCATTTGTCAGGAAGGAGACTTCCTGATGTTATCGAGATGGAGGGTGGGTAGATCCCAACATATGGTGCCTTTGGAAAGTGCTTGAAAACCACGCCACTGATTGACCCAGGCCTTGCGAGTGAAATTGGGTAGACGGTACTCTTGGACCAGTCGACAGCTGTGCTAGAACGAAGTTACAAGTCATCGTGACTGAGGTGTTGAGCGTGCTGCTCTTGTTCAAATTGATGTTCACGCTAGATAACACGCTCTTTCCCAGACACTGTAACTAGGGTCTGCTCAGCATAGTTGTAGTATAAAACACAGTTGCGCTCTGTAGGTATTGGACAAAAACAAATGTGTCTGAGTAAGCGTCTTCAATATGGATTGGCTAGCCGCCCTAATAGACGGGTATCCTGGAATACGAGTGAACAGCTATACATATATACATGAAAACGACTAGTATCAAAAATAGGTGTAACGTGCAAAAAGAAGTGAGATTTGGAGATTTAAAATTTGTAACTAAGATACGGATCATTAATATTTTAAAAAAAAGTAACAGGAATATTTGTAAATGAAAATTTTGCCAGTGGTAGAAACGATTGTAAGACGCCGAAAATGTTAAATTTACACAATGCCTAGCGTTGGCACTATGATATCGAGTACTATTTTCAAGAAATTAACAATAAATAATTAATCATTCATATATATATATATATATATATATATATATATATATATATATATAATAATAATAATAAAAAGATTAAACACTAATATTCCATGGTCATAATTTACTCCATTGGAATCGTAAATACGATCCAATTCATCAGACCTACAAATTCAAAAAGAAAACAGAAAAGAAACGGGAGGGTGTTCCACAGGTGGAACGTGCGAGCAAAGAAAATGTTGGAATAGAAGTGACACTTGTATTTAGCCATTTAAACAATATAATGGTGGGACCTAACTGCCAATCTAGTAGCACGCTTAAATTCGTGTAGTCGGGACGCAAGGGGAAAATATTAGTTGCCTAAAATTTGTGTGTGTGTGTTTGTGTGTATGCGTGTGAATGAAAAAAAGACAACCGAGAAACTGTATGTAGTTTTAGCCGAGTAAAAAAAAGTTTGTGTTTTTTTCAAGCGAGGGGGGGGGGTTTGAAAAGTATATACGTACTGTAAAAGTATATACATATTTATGCATATTGTCATTCCCTACAGAATAATTCTGAGAATTTTTTACATATTCATGAGAATATATGTATGTCTCGTACTTCCCGTCTGTGGAATTCCCTTTCTCTTACTTGCTTCCCTGATAGCTACAATCTCCATCTATTCAAATGCAATGTCAATCGACATGTCCAGATTCCTGGATCTATTGCGCGTCCTTCTCTTTATCCTTTCCTCTATTATACCTCTTTATTCTTACTTTCACTCTCTGTAACCTTTTGACTGCTAGCGGTACTCGCACCTTGCTTGGGGTGAAATGCTTTAAAAAATATTAAGCAACTGAATGACAGATTTGAAAACATTTTTCACTAGAACGACTTCATCGGATGTAATAATTATTTTTGTTGATGGAGTTATATATCTCTATGAAGAGATATTTCCAACAACAAAAGTAGTTATTTAGATCAATAAAGTCCTTCTATCGGACGAAACCCTTTACACATCAATTTTTCAACTTTGTCATTCATTTCCCTGATATTGGTCTAATATATAGAAATGTATATATCATACTCGCCCATATTTATATACTGAGACGTACACTATGTGTGGCTGAACATATCTCGTCCCGACCAATCAGCAGCTCCGTAACAATAAACCAGAGTTTATTTTGGAAAAGCGTTACCGATTGCTGACAACCGATGTGCAAATTGTGTTAAACAAAGAGGGGAATATGTGGAAGAGCTCTTTAAAATTTATATTCATTCTAACCCCAATTCCATTAAACTGGTCTCTGACATGCGCATAAAACATGAGTTAATTCTCGCCTTTCTTTAAAAAATTACATTGAGAATAATTAATGATCGGTGAGGTGTTTAAACAACATGACACGTACAAATTTGTTGGACACACTCGATTTATGGTGAACAACTGCAGAATGATGATTAATTGATAAAATGTTCCATAGTGTTTTCTTCATATTTTGTTGAAACTGGTATCTTTGTATAAAAGCGAATAGACATGTGACACTTGATACAAAAGAAAATTATTAACATTATTTACATTGTTCGGATTGTTGTCGTCATCTTAATTACGCCATGCACGAACCTTTGAGCGTTGTACGTTCCAGTCATCTTTATTTTGTCCACCTGTGTAGATTGTTCTAGTTTCACGTGCATGCCTCTTCCGGATGTATCAGTTATCTGCCTTTATCTCTACGTTAAAAGTTTGTGATTACCACTGCAGTAGCCGGGTATTGAACTCACAACTCTTTGGGTTAATTCACGTGATCCAACCAACGTTATTACCCACTGGGGAAATAAAGCGATCAGTTCGAAATTCTAATCGCCTGAAGAAGACCGGGGCTTATAACGGCCGAAATGTCGTGAATATGACAGTAAAGATGAAGATAATGTTTCGAAATATGTAAATAAATTAGATAAATTACAATAACTCATCACAGAAATATAGACAGAAAAATAAAATTAGTAAATTAGCACAAAAATAAAAAGGGGCATGTTTCTTCTCACTGCAATTATTAAACCTTCCCAATGAGGTGATTACAAAGTATTTAAATGTCACACAAAGATTTATTATTGGCAGCCACAGATTATAGAAATAATAAATGAAATCTACAACATTGGCGAGTGTAAATTAAAAATTAGAGATAGCAAAATTACAACCGTTTACTTATCTGGAAAGTGTTTTAAAAGAGGACGGAAAGAAGAACATTGAAATCCAAAGGCACAGTGGGATAGCCAAAGATGTATTACAAAATATAATCAGAATACTAAGAGACACTGTTGTATCGTATACAAATGAGATAGACAAGTATAAATAGAGAACAATTGGTGAACATGGGGGCATTGCTTAGCAAACCCGTGTTCTAAAAGTAACGTAGAGAACTGTGATACGACTGCTACTACAAAGAGAGATATAACAAACATAACAATGACGTCGCCGATTGGATCGTTAAATTCATTGGACGACCCAGAACACATAGAAACATGGATAAGAACTTTTGCTGCATTTGCAAGAGTGAGAAAATTAAAAGACACAAAGACCAACGGAAGAAAAAACGAGATCACCATTGAAGAGAAAACAAGAAAGACAAGAGAAAGAACAGCACTGTATGAGAATAATCAGGAATAGTAAAAGAAAAACCAAGAGTATTCGACCTCTTCGATTCAGGGAGGTGTAGTATCGTATGCAATTGAGACAAACAAATATAAATAGAGAACAACTGGTGAACATGGGATCACAGCTTAGAAAACCTATTTCTATAACGTGGAGAACTGTAAATTCTACTACCAAGAAAGATATATCAAACATAACACACACCAATCTAGAAACAAAGAGTAATGACTTGTTACGCGATGTGTGAACTCTTACGTTATATGGCCGTGAATGCTGAGTAATTTACTTACAGCTGAAGAAATTGAAGCAAAAGAAATGTGGTTCTACAGAAAGATGCTGAGTATACCATGGACTGAACATGTGAGCAACGACGAGGCTTTAGAGAAAATGGGAACAAAAAGGAGGCTTATACTAAGAAGCATAAAGAGACAATTGAAATTACTAGGATACCTAATGAGGAAAGTGGTATTCCCAAGTAGTAAACCAACTAGGTACTGACTAGGATCGACGTTGCTTAACTTGGGTTATCGTACGAAAGCCGGTTGAATACAATGAAGCTAGTATATTAATTTGATTTATGTTACCCCAAAAATTGGTTTGAGCACAAGAAACCTTTCATTTGCGTCATCCCAGTGTATTTTTTTAAGATTTGGCATTAACGTATACTGACTTTATTTCTAATGTATATTTTTGTTTATAGCGGGAAATTAATGAAACAATCATAGACCGATATTTCGTTGTGTTTATTCGCATCCGACAAAAAAAAACAATTTTAGGAAATATTACTTTTCGTTCACTGTTCAATTAATCCTTCACAACGGATACTTTTTTTAATGTTCAGTTTATATGATGAAATCCTGTGTACATTTATTTGTCATGAATTCGGGTATTGATTGTTTATAATATAATAGAATGCATGCAATATCCCAAGATGCAATTTATAATTTGCAGAGACCGAAATCAAGCAAGTACAATGATTTCAATATTTGGGATGTGTTTTAACATATGATGGAAAATACGACAGCAACATCCAGAGGTGCATAGCGGTAAAGAAAGATGCCTTCCAAAAGCTAAACACAATGTTAAGAAACAAGAAAATTCCGTTAGAAACAAAGAAAAGAGTACTGAACTGTTACGTAATATGAGTACTTTATACGGCAGTGAATGCTGGACAATCTCGTCACATATGTAGATGTGACGAAGAAACAGAAACGTGTTTCTTCATAAGAATGACAAAAATACCATGGACTGAGCAAAGACAAGGTTTTAGAGAAAATGGAATCAAAAAGGAAACTTATACTTAACATTAGGAAATTTGGGGAGCACATAATGAGGAAGGTGCTACAGTTTTTTGTGTATATATAACTAGTGAGCCAGTCAAAATGACTTAACTCCCTTTATAGACCACCAATAGAAGGTTAACCAATCAGAAGCCGCAGAACATTGTATCCGTCGTGTATAAAGGCGGCCATTTTTGTTTTCCTACCCGAATGACCAGTCCCAACTTGTCAGGCGAAGATGACAGAAGGAAGTACTACGCTCTGCTACTTTGCTGCGATATCCACTGCTAACCTCTGGATTCTATACTCGAAGACGACCGTCAAAATGTCTAACAGAATGAAGGCTTGGGAAATCTGATACTCACAGGGCAAGATGGACAAAGGAAAACAGCGCTTAATATAATGAACTTGAGTAAATAAATGCTGGAACAGGGTTTACACGAAATAACATAAAGAAAATTAAGAGCTACAGAAGATAGGAAATTGGGGAGAGCCATAATCGCTTATGTCCTGGGAAGACAGGGCGCAAAAAGAAGATTGGCGGCCACATATTAACAACATAATATGCTTCGATGTTTATAGCTGACAAAGGAAGGAAAATACAAGGGCACTTAATGAACTTAGTAAATGAAAAATGAAAACGAAGTTCTAAATATTAATTGTAACAAGACGGTATGAACGGTTGTTAGTAGAAGGAACAGCCCAAGATGCGAACAACGAACTGTAGACGGCAGAATAAAGCAAGTATTAAAAATTTAAATATGTAGGTAGTTTTATAACAGAGGACGGAAAATTTGGCGCTGAAATCCGAAGGTGCATTTTAATAGCGAAAGATTCCTTCTAAAAGCGAAGCAAAGTATTAATAAACAGGAAAAATGTCGTTAGGAACAGAGAAAAGAAATCATGTAATATCCGTCCTCCTACATAGCAGTGAATATGTTTTGGTAGTTTGTGATGTAATAGTCGATATGTACAGGAACAGCGCTGAGTTCCGATAGGTGGCAAGTTAAAGTCTGTGAGATGCTATTGCTTGTGCTACTGTCTTTTGTTGTTATTTTTATTGAATCAGAGAATTCAAAAAGAGCATTGGATTTACAGACTGGTGAATATTTTGCGTATCGTTTTGAGGATTATCATTAGGCTCGGTATTTTTAAGTTTTCAACATAAGATTAGAATTTTTGTTTGCAATCATTAGCCAAAAGGAACGGCCCAACATGCAAATTACAAATTGAAGATTTATGAAAATATTCTCGAATAATGCGGAGCAATATTTAAATTTTTGAATATTTAATTTTTTTTATTTCTTTCTTTTTCTTTTTCAATATTTAAATTATTGAATATGTAAATATTTTTATTTCATTTTTTTCTTTTTCACTATTTAAATTTTTGAATATTTAAATATTTTTATTTCATTTTTTTTTTTTCAATATTTAAATTTTTGAATATTTAATTTTTCTATTTAATTTATTTTCTTTTCAATATTTAATTTTTTGAATATTTAAATTTTTTTTTTCATTTATTTTTCTTTTTTCAATATTTAATTTTTTGAATATTTAAATTTTTTTTTATTTAATTTCTTTTTCTTTTTTCAATATTTAAATTTTTGAATATTTAAATTTTTTTATTTAATTTATTTTTTTTTTTCAATATTTAAATTTTTGAATATTTAATTTTTTTTATTCATTTATTTTTCTTTTCCGATATTTAAATTTTTGAATATTTAATTTTTTTTATTTCATTTATTTTTATTTTTCAATATTTAAATTTTTGAATTCTATGTTGTATTTTTATTCGTCGTTTAGGCATCACGTGTATACTTCATGGTGTCTTTGTGTTAATTTATGCATTTCAAATGTTAGTATAATTTAAATGTGTATTAAAAATTGATTATATGAATGCATTTAATTGGTTTATAATCCAGTTGTATGCGGAAATGAGTGCATCATACCAGTTTATATTATTTACAATCGTTGGGCACCTTGATGTGGCGCCACGGTTAACAAGCTTGTCTCGCTAGAACAATTACGATTGAGTAGTGAGTTGGATCCTCACTGGGTGCCCCCTATTTTCGGCCTTGTATCATATCTAAGCCACGCTTAGAAAATCACTTTGGACACCAGGAGGCAGTGTAATGGTCAGCAAGCTTGTCTCGCTAGAACAATTACGACTGAGTAGCAAGTTCGATCTTTACTGGGTGCCTCCTACTTTCGGCCTTGTGCCACATTTAAGCCACGCTTGGAAAATCACTATAATCTCCAATCGTTTAGATCTTGCGTTGTTTTACGTGGCTTTTAAGAATATTGGCGATTTGAAGAAGTTTATCTCGTCTGTATTGATTTATAATCCTTCTATGTATTCTTCATATGAGACTCTGTTCATTTTCTTTATTTAATTTACTAAAGAAACATTTTTAAAGCTTACGTCCTGATCTGCTTATACGATGTCTGACCAAGAAAGTATCGACACTGTTGCCATGGTAACGGAGCTAAAGTACGCAGAATGAAGCGACTTGGTGCAGAATGGCCTTGGACTCACGCATGCGCCCTAAGTTTTTTACGTTCTCGCTGTCATATTTTGTTCATATCAGTGCTTAGAAGGAAAGTGTGTATAATGTGGTCGTCTCGCTACACGACGGAGATTCTATCCGTGATCATGGCTTTTGCAAATGTTTTTGGCCAAGTACAAAATTCCCCGCGTTCGACAACCACCATATTCTCCATATCTCGTCTTATTCGACGTTTTACTCTTCAAAAATCAAATCCCACTTGAAAGGAACAAGGTATCAGATGTAGAAGTCGCTTTCCTGGAATGCTTCCATCAATGGAAACGACGCTTGATAAAGTGTGTGACTTCAAAAGGGGACTACTTTGAAGGAGATTAAATGCGGAATTGATATATGTTGTAGTTTTCTTTTTATAACACGAGTACCAGTACTTTTTGAACAGTTCTCGTCTAGGGCAGTAAGGAATTTAATGACATATCCAAGCGGTTTCTCTTCTATGTTAAGAAAAGTAAGGTTTTAGATTTCTATAATTACAAATTTCAGTTGTAATGTTAAACTGATAGTGTCATTTAAGTAACTAATCATTTTTTTACTTGTAAATTTACTTTGAATGGAATTACATGCGTTACTGAAATGGCCATGTTCATCGGGCGTGTAGTTGGTTGTTAAAACAGAAGTTTAATAGGAATGAAAATTAACAGAGTGTTTCCGTTTATAAATGCGCTATTAATAGTTGTGAGCTATATAAGTGTGCGTTATGCAGTTGTGAGCTATATGTGTGCTATATTTGTACTATACAAGTGTGCTATATATAATGAGAGTTATATAACTTTGCTATATGTAACTGTGTCCTATATACGTGTGCTATATATAATTCTGTGCTATATATATATATATATATATATATATATTGTTTAAAATTATAATAATATTTTTTTTTAAAATATGATTCCTTCGCTACATAAGAGTTCTCATGTTTCAAAAACGAGAGCCGAAACCATCCAAATAATTATTATTTCGGTTCTCGTTTTTAAAAAATGAGAACTCTTACGTAGCGAAGGAATCATATTTTTAAACAAAAAATATTATTATAATCAATCTCTACTTCTGTATGGAGCACTGTCTTCTTAAAAATAAAAACAAAAATACTAAGGAACTCCGGATTATGCACCCAACGTGTTCTTTTTCTATTTTCTGTATACCTGAGCAAATGTGCTATATATAGCCGTGTGTTATATGTACTTGTGCGCATGAAGTTGCGTGCTATATAAGTGTGCTATATGTAGTTGTGGTCTAATATATAGTTGTGTGTCATGTAAGTGTGCTATATGTAGTTGTGTTCTATATACGTTTGCTACATGTACTTCTGTGCCATATGAGTGTGCTATATATAGTTTTGTGCTATATAAATGTGCTATTTAATTGTGCAATATGTAGTTGGGCGATTTATATATATATATATATATATATATATATATTCGTGTGCTATGTAAGTGTGCTATATGTAGTTGTGTGATTTATACGTGTGCTATATATAACCATGTGCTATATAAGTGTACTATATGTAGTTGTGTGTTATATGTGTGCTATATGTAGTTGTTTAATATACAAGTGTGCTATATATATATTCTTGTATGATATATAAGCATTCTATATATATATATATACATGTGTGCTATATAGTGATTTTCCAAGCTACGCTTGGATGTGACACAAGGCCGAAAGTAAGGGTACCCAGTGAGGATCGAACTCACTACTCATTCGTACTTGTTCTAGCGAGACAAGCTTGCTAACCATTACTCCACCTCGAGGTGCCCAACATGGGTGCTATATAAGTGTGCTATTTTGTGGGATGAGAAAATGTAGGTCAGAATGAAAAAACCGCAACATCCAGGAATATGGTGATGTTCTAAGTGTAGCTCAGATGTGGCACATGGCCGTTAGTATGGCGCACCGATTGGGGATCGAATTCACTATTCTGTCGTAATTGATCTAGCGAGACACGCTTGCTCAACATCTAGGAATATGAATTAAATTCTTATTGATTAAACAAACCAGCTGTATGTATATTTTCTTTTCTTTTTAACTTTTGCGTTTTTTGTTCGGCTGTGGCAATGAATACAGGCCAATCTCCTCCCATTTGAAGAGGAGACTTGAGCCAGAAGAAATGTGGTTGAGGGTGAGAATAACATGGACCTAACATGTGAGCAGCGTTGAACTACTAGAGAAACTGTATTGTATTTAACATCAGGAAGAGGCCCTTGAAATTTCTGTGGATCATATTGAAGACAACAGAACTGGAAAATCATACACCCACCGGACAGATTGAAGGCAAGAGGGACAAAGAAAATCAACCTATTTAGTGGGCTTCAGTAAATGGATAGTGGAACTGTGTTTAGGAAAAATAACAAAAAGACAAAATTTATTAAGAGCTACAAAGTACACACCATTCGTGCGGCCATGATTACCTACGTCCTGAAAAGACAGGCCACAAGGAAATGTAAGAATTTTTAGAAGTCTTCTGTCAATAGTGAGTTTCTTATGGGTGACATGACACTGATTTTGAGTAAGAATAAAACATTTAAACTAGTGAAGGTACTTGTGTAGAAATCCTAGAGAAGAAGTAATTGAAAGTGACGAGAAATCTGCGTGCGATCGTGGGATCCCGTTTATGGACACATTTCCTCCACGTACAACCTACATTTTACCGTGTAAAAGAAAAATAGAAAAGATAGATTAGCAGAGAATGCAACCGTCTATTGATAGGCTTATGGAGCGTCCCCTAGCGACGGTATTTTAGTAAAGTAAGTAGGGTAACCTCAGCAGATGAGATCATGCTTTTTTAAACTCACAAGGCTACCCCCAACTTGGTGAATACAGATTGATTCCAGAAACACATATTGTTTTGCTCTTATGTCGGGTTGACCAAAGTAATATATTCATTTATTTTAAAGCCCAAAAAGAAAGAAAGAAAAATTTACCGTAGGCATTGTGTGACAGAGAATTAAACTTGTTTCAGGATAATGTAGAATTCCGATACAGTGTCGTTCAACTTCTTACAACTAGCAAAAGCTTTTGCGTTTTAACTTTCTGATAACATGAAAGAAATGAAAACCAAATTTCTGCGTATTTCTGGTGCCTGGAGATGGACCACTTGCTGTGAGATAAATGACAGATCCAAGGAATTTGTGTAGGGAGTAAAGAGAAAAGGGCTTCACAGAATTGTCTCAGATCTTGTAGGTTGCGTTCTTGGAAATATTTTCTTTAGCCTATGAAAATGTGGAACTGAGATCTGACGCTATACCAATGCAGTTTTCTTAGAATAGCCTCCAGTTTTGTACACACTTTTATTATTAATTTTCCTAATTAAAATCTCACTCGTACAAATCTGAGAATATAAGTCCAATTCTATAGATTCTCTAGTACTATCTATCTATCTATCTATCTATCTATCTATCTATCTATCTATCTATCTATCGAATTTTCATATCTATCTATCTATATATATATATATATATATATATATAATTCTATAATTCTCATATCTATCTATCTATCTATCTATCTAATTCTCATATCTATCTAATTTTCATATTTATATATCTATCTATCTATCTATCGAATTTTCATATCTATTTATCTATCTATGTATGTATGTATAATTCTCATATCTATCTATCTAGCTAGCTAGCTATCTAATTCTCATATCTATCTAATTTTCATATCTATCTATCTATCTATCTATCTATCTATCTATCTATCAAGGTCTCTTAATTATTGATCTATCTATCTAATCCACATAATATCTATCTACCTATGTTTCTATATATCTAATATATTTCCAGTTTTTACGTTATTTTAATAGATACAATTAAGTTACGTAAACGCTATGTTTTTTTTTTTGTTTTGTTTTTTTAATTAAACAATATTAATTACATTTACCGGACTGAATGTTCGAGAAATTTCGTAGAAAACATACGTTCTGAGGCAGGAATCGAACCTGTATTCCATTTGATCTGACTTCTTATACCGGTTAGCGAGAGAGAAATCACTGGTTAGCAAAGTGCAATTTAATGTTTTTAAATAAACAATCTTCAATGAATTTTCTCAATCGATTATAACTGCTCACGAGACGCACTTTAACGTAAATAATGACAATATACAATTAAATAGACTAAGTCCGACAAGTATTTAATGTATTATATATAGATATGTTTATATCTATCTATCGATCTAATTCTCATATCTATCTATCTATCTATCTATCTATCTATCTATCTATCTATCTATCTATATATATATATATATATATATATATATATATATATATATATATATATAATTTTCATATCTATCTATCTATCTATCTAATTCTCATATATATATATATATATATATATATAATTTTCATATCTATCTATCTAATTCTCATATATATATATATATATATATATATATATATATATTTTCATATCTATCTATCTATCTGATTCTCATATCTATCTATCTTTATATCTAATTCTCATATATATATATATATATATATATATATATATATATATATATATATATGTGTGTGTGTGTGTGTGTGTATGTATGTATATATTTTTCATATCTATCTATGTCTCCTAATTATCTGTTTATCTATATGTTTTATCGTGTTTAGATCATATAAATTTCAATATGTAACTTACTATATTCTGATGCAGTTTCTTTTGACAAATGTTAACGCTTCCGTTGTATTACGTTCATTAGGAAAAACAGCACCGGTTTTCTATCTTCGACCAGACACTATTTGTTTACCAAAGCTCTCAACACATTCTTTGAAACATCCCCAGATGTTCACCAGAGTCCTTAGGCAAATTTCTCATCATTTTTGTAATAATTACACCTGCTTAAATTTTCTGAGGCTGTCAGTGTGCAAAGAAGGTGCTACATGCAAATTCCTAGAAACTAAACGACGCTAAATGTCTTTCACCTAGAAAGAATTTGAAGAATTTCAAAGCAAACGAAGTTGTTTATTTCCAAAATGAGAGTGTTTCACAGTTCGATGAAATAACTAGAGAGACACCAAAAACGATGTGTGATAGGAAGGATTATTTTCTCTGTCCACATGCACAGAACCGTTACATATTAAAGTGTAATGGTACGTTTATTTAGATATAAAAATGAGACAAGTACTGCTGTTACTAATGATCAACGACCAAAAGTTCCAAGAGCCATTCCGGTGAAATATGAGCGTAAGAATGGCCGAGAAGTGAAAAACTTGGGGCTAGGCAGGAAAGATGACGGCTAAATCTAGACTTGATGAGGTCAAGATTTAAATAGTGAATAATATTTCCAAGTTCAGTCGGAAATGTTAGAAGTATAGTGTGGAAGACATTGCTGAAGACTTTGGAAAGAAACGGAAACCCAGCCCTAAAAAGGAAACAACTGATAAGCCACTACTCCCGTCCAAAAGGAGTGTGAACCGGACGATAGGTAAATTTATCTATGCCTATTAAATGCGGCTAAGCAAACATTCCACGGAAATCTAGCGGGCTTCATAATACATCCCTACTTCAATTTATACCGCTTGGTTAAATAGAGCAGGCTATATATATATATATATATATATATATATATATATATATATATATATATATATATATATATATATATAATATAAATATAGCGCCAGTTTGTTTACATTGCTGATAACAAATATGGCGCCAGTTTGTTTACATTGCGCAGATCAGTACGAAAAATTTCAGTGATTGCGCAGCTCAGTGTTGCCAACATTTCTGTTAATTGATTGGACGGTTTTGAAATAGAGAAAAAGTTAACTCGATAATAATTTGGCACGCAGTGCATATATATATATATATATATATATATATATATATATATATATATATATATATATATGTGTGTGTGTGTGTGTGTGTGTGTGTGTGTGTGCGCGCGCGTTTGGTTGAATAATCTAGATATATTATGTCTAGATTTTTATTTTAATCCCCTTATGTTCACGAATAAATTTCTTAGTGTCTGTACAAAATTGATCAAGAAAAAAAAAAAAAACGTAATTATCTATATGTTTTTTTTTATTTTCTCAAGTTCTTTCGATGTCATCCAAGATAATTTTCAGGAGTGAATTTTCTATGATAGAGAATTAATGTAAGTTTTGAATATGTGAGCATGAACGCTGTAAAATTCGAAAAGTTTAACACCATACACCAAATATGGATATTTGTGAGTGTGTGTTTGTATGCTCCCAGGTGTTCTGAGGTGATGCGGAAGCTTCATCTGCCTCTCTACCCATTCTTCGAGCCCAGATAAAAACCAAAGCTTTTGAATACTGATTTTCAAGGCATACAAACCAATTCGACAAGGAAAACTAGCGTAACAGAAATGGGATTCTGTCACTTTGCCAGACTTTACAATCTATCTGTCTCGTTAGCTAGATCAAATAACCAGTATGTGAAAAGTTTGTTTTATATCATCTTTCATTAGTATCGTAGGCTGAAACACATGTTTCAAGAGTTCTGAAAACCACTACCACAGTTCCATAGTTAGACTGAATCCTAATAACAGTAATCTCTTGGCTGTGATATATAATTTTGATTACACAATCTGTAATACCAGCACCATTAAAACTACAAAAGTACCCGCGCTTATCATTCTTCCTCCAACGTTAGTTCTAACCCCATTATCACCACCAGTATTCTGACGATAACAATATGCGATCTGCTATGTCTTAGGGCGATCTATTGAAGCGCCAAGTGCCCAGAACTAGGTGCATGAAGGGTGATACGAATAGCAACATGTCTACCCAGTCAGTTTCAATTTGCCATGAGACGCCCCGGAAGAGCCCGTAGCGGAATCAGTTACATTTATTCCAACTTGCATTTCCGGTTTGTGCGGCGTTTGCATATTAGAATTTGATGTGGTTCGCTAGCGACACCTGGCGGGCGCAAGAGGTAGTAATTTGCCAGGCCGTCGAGTTTCATAGCGGGAGATTTCACTGAGATTGGCAGGTGATGCAAAAGAGAAAATACGTTTAGAAGGCGTATTAAAAGCTGTGAGCAGAGGAATGGAGAACAGTGATAGAAAGGTATAATAATTATATAGAAAAGGAGAAAGAGTATTAGAAAAAAAATGGAAGCAGAAATTGTCACTGTAAAACAGAATAAATATATCAACCACACCAGCTGCCATTAATGACTGGCCACTCGTATTCGAGGTTACTTGTTTACAAGACCGACCAGATAATCCTTATTGCAGACGCTTGCTCAGGCGCATTTTGTGTATGTTGAACATCCACAAAAACCACCTGTGTTTTATATGGCAACTATACTGAACAGAACTTTGTGTGAGTGTAGGTGTGTCGAAGTGTACATACCGTAAATTGTGACGTACAGGTCGATCTCGCGTACAAGTCGACATCAAGATTTTTAGCTTAGAATTCTGAGTTAAGACAACACCTAATATAGAATAGTCTACTAGTCATCCACAGTTTAACCCCCAAATATTTTCAGCTTTCAAAACCCGACCGAAAAATCAGTTCTTAGGTTTATAACTCGATTTATACGCAGCAGTTTACGGTAAGCAAGTCTTTAAAAAAAGGCTGCCGTATATGCACACCAGAAAAAATAAGTGCTGTACACCATGCAATATGGCATTGCTTTTCTAAGCAAAGATTCACCATTCAGGTGTATATATATATATATATATATATATATATATATATATATATATATATATATAAGAAATGAATTTTTAAGGTGTGCTATATTTATGGGATAAAGTACCCAATCTCAGAGATAGAGTGTATGTAAATATAAGTATAAAAATGAACATTGATGTCAACACACAGACGCAACGGGCTGTTTCATGCTAGACGCAATCGTCAGTGCTCTCTCTCTCTCTCTCTCTATATATATATATATATATATATATATATATATATATTAAGAAATGGACAAAGTCCGACAATTTATTTATTAAAGACATTTTTATGTTTAACGTTCTTTTTGTAGATACAAGTATTTAAGTAAATGCTCTGTTTATAATAAATGTAAATGTTATTTAATACTGTTTATTATAAACAGAGCATTTACTTAAATACTTGTATCTATAAAAAGAACGTTAAACATAAAATGTCTTTAATAAATATATATATATATATATATATATATATAAATTTTTTTTTTTTCAACGTTATCTTGATGGACACTGATATTCGAGTAGAAGCTCTGTTCTTTTTGGGGAAATCTTTTTCCGAATAATATGCTTCCTCCGGCAGGATCTGAAACTGCACCTCCTATGGGGAACCGTCATTAGATCTGACGTACGTAACAGTAGGCCTAACGGTCAAACAAAGTCCGAATATTGTCTTTTGAACATACACACTCGGCCAATTCTAGAAGCATCCATATCTGCTCATTTTCGCAACTTAACGTAAAAACGCAATTTATTTTTAGGAAATGGATTAAATCCGGCATATTTTTATTTTATTTCGTTTAAAAGTTATTTTTTTATGGAAACTCATATTCGAGTAGAAGTTCTGTTTTTTTTTTAATTAAACAGATAGATAGATAGATAGATAGATAGATAGATAGATAGATAGATAGATAGATAGATGCATGCATTCACGACATTTATATGATGACATCTGATTAAGACAGCAAGAATTCAGAAATAGGCGTAAAAGACAAGGATGAAATACAGAAGACGGAACAAAATCTAAAGAAAATTATTTATTATTATTGAAGACTCTTGGGGAAAGAAAAGAATTCAAGAAATATCAAGGATAGAAAACTCGACTGAATATTGGCTAGAATAAGAAATGTGTTTTCTCTCGGCCACCCAGCTTTACAACATTGAAAGAAGTATAAGGTCGGAAAATTATAAAACAGTATAAAATAATAATATATAAAGAATTAAAAAAAAAAAAAAAAAAAACAGTAATGCGTTTTCATCTGATAAAATCAACAATAAAGAAAATATTTCCAACCTGTTTTATTCCATGTGGAATGAAAGCAAAAATGATTCAACCGGACTGATTGCGTTTTAGCACTTAAAGAACAGATGAATTGATGTGAGAATGTGCGAATAAGAGATTGTATTTTTTAATTCATTCTTTTGCTTAATTTATTTTTTACTCTTTTCAATCCTTGTAGCATCTTCAGTTGTCAGTCGTGCAGCGGTTGTTTGCGACATATGTCGAATGTTATTTCGTAGTATATATATATATATATATATATATATATATATATATATATATATATTTTTTCTTTCCTTCTTATAATTTTATAATCTTTGCAGAATTACTTACTTTTTATCCATTTCATTATAGTTTATTTTGTGCCGAATCGAAAGTAAGAAATGATGTTATTTTTTTGTTTCCTTTCGAAAACTAATAAGCAAAATATTCAATTGAAGCTTTTGGAATTGATTGTCTGAAAGATCTTTTTTCCTGCTTTCTGTAACTTTTGTAAGTTCCAGGTTAATATAAACATTGTGCTATATTTTGTTCCCATGAAATGTTATTTTAATATTTAATACTAGCATATTTTAAGTGTGGTTCGACACAGGTAATTTTTTTCTCAAGCCGATTTTCTTTTCAACCATTTTCATATGTTCAGTTTGCTTCCCTAGTTTCGTTTTACCTAGATCAATGGAAAGAAAAATGCCAGAGATGTCTCCAAAAGATAGTGTGGTTTATCAATAACAAAATTAAGGTCTATGATAAGAATAACCATAGGTGATAGAAAAAAAAACGGACGAAAAGGGAATACAAAATAATAGTAAAAACAACAGGTGGAGTCAAAGGTTGCTTGATCAGTGAGGAAAAAATGTAGTAGGAAAGAACTGGATAGAACAGGGAAATGATTTGCCGATAAAACTTTATAGTAAATATTTCAGATAAGGCTGTCGGAGAAGGACTTGTAAAAAGTATTTTCTTTCGGACGAATAGCAATAGTGTTGTTTATATATAACAACATATATTAGCGGATACCCGTCTACTAGAGCGGTTAGCCAATCCCTATTGCAGACCTTTTCTCAGGCATATTTGTGTTTATTCAACACCCACAGTGACCACGTGTCGTTTATAATACAACTATGCTGAGCAGAACTTAGTTACTGTAATCGATTTGCCCCCAAAACGGCCGAGATAAATCAGGATTGCGACTTATCATTGTATTTAAATTATTGCAGATTAAAGCTGGTTGGAAAGCAGGGAGATGGAAAGGAGTTTCACAGACAAGAAGTGCAAGAAAAGTAACTGTTAGCATAGAATTTACGGTTACATTTAGCCAGATCAAGTATAAATTGATGAGACCTAATCACCAGTCTAGTCCTGCGCTTAAATCCGAAGAGTTTAGGTAACATAGCAAAGATTTCAGCCGAGCAATTTCCATGAAAGTATTATTATTTTCAGACTCTCATATTCACGGATCTTTTTTCTTAATGCTTTTATGAGAACTGATTAAGGAAGATGCCGTAGCTTTTCTTATTCTTTTTTATTTTCAAAAGTACTTTCAGTCCCAGCAAATATCATCTTAAACTATTATTTATTTACTAAGACAAAGAATTAATGCAATTGACAGTTAAGAATGTTTGTGCATGCGCATGAACACGCTCTGTTTTCTATGTAAGGGAGGTAACTTAATATATGTAAATTCTTATTAAATTTTTTTTTTTTCATTTATAAAATGTTAATTACAACAATTAGAAATTAGATACTTCATAACTCTTATAAATATGTTTAAAATTTTTTGCTGCATTCATAATTGATTTTATTTCTTTTTGGACGTAATTTTTGTGTAACGAGCTTCCAGAATTTGAAGTTTTTTTATTTTTTTTTATTTTCGTGGTAGTGTGTAGTTGCATTGTCATTTAATATTTAATCATCAGCACTATATGAAAATATCAGCTTCATTTTTAATTCTTAAATCTCAAATTTTCACACACACACACACACACACACACATATATATATATATATATATATATATATATATATATATAAGACATTTTTATGTTTCTACATTCTTTTTATAGATATAAATATTTAAGTAAATACTCTGTTTATAATAAACAGTATTAAACAATTAATCGAACCTGTATCCTATACGGAAGCGTCATTTAGCTTGACGTGCCTTTAACCGTTTTGGCCACAGAGGAGCGTTCGGTTAGCAAGGTCGAATTTACTTCAATCTTTTATGAATCTCTCACGGACATTCATATCTGCTCATGGCGTATCAAATGTAAACAAATGACGTTAAATCGGTTAAAGGCACGTCAAGCTAAATGACGGTCCCGTATAGGATACAGGTTCGAATCCTGTCAGAGGACGAATATTTTCTGTGAAAATTTCTCGAACATTCAGGCCAGTAATTGTTGTTTAACACTGTTTATTATAAACAGAGCATTATATACATATATATATATATATATATATATATATATATATATATATATATATATATATATATATATATCAGAAACATTCAGAGACAATAGCCAATATACGCCAAAGTTTTGGGGCCAAATTCTGGATTTCGAAGATCGCCTTAACATTTATGGTTACATGTTATTTGTTCAAGACTAATTTCCCAGCTCACTTCTGTGCAGAGTGACTTTTATAATATACTTAATACTACTACTACTACTACTATTACTAATAATAATAATAGTAATTGTAACGAATTATATTCGTAGAACGATTACCAGGAAAATATTTAAAGAAAAGGCACAGGGCAACTAAATTATGGCGATGTGAAAGTGACATAAGCCGAGATGCCGGGTCAGCGCGAATGACAATGAGGATTCTTTTTTTTTTTTTCACTAAATGAAAAGATGCGGAATTTAACATATATCTTAGTGTTAATGATCACACATATCAAGAAATGATTTAAATCCAAATACGAGTAGTGAATTCATTTAGTTCACCATTTAAAAAAACATTAGTTTTTCGGCTCTTATGTTCATATGAAGATCCATCAGTTCCATACGAAAATATTCACAAAGTTTCTATCCTTTTTTATATGCTTCTTTGTTAGTTTATCACTTTTTTCACTAAGAAGGAAATTAGGTTTTTTTTAAATTTGCCTAACTATTAGATACCCTTGCAGAATACATAAGATTATGAAAAGCCAGTTCGCTATTGGATTTCATATAATTTTCCATGTTTATATTACCATTAATACCTAGGTTTCATAAGACCTCAGCAGAAAAGCAGGAATCTCACCTTGTGATTTCAGTATCGGTGGGTGATGTGGGAGAATTTTAAACTCAAATTTTCAAAGTGTAATTTCATATGCAGGCCTTTTAACTCGTGATGTACTTGTGCAAATACGTAAAAAAATAAATCTACATATCGAGCATGGCCAAATGTTATTCCTTTTGCCGCGATAGACTGCGTTACTGAGCGTAACTTTGTTGTGACACTTAGACGAATGTATGGAGTTCCCAGTGACGAACGATCTCACTATTCAGACGTAATTGATTTAGGAAGAGATGTTACCTACCCATGACACCGCGTTGAATATATATATCAAGAAAAGTTTTTAGTGAGTGTTTGTGTGTGTTCCAGTCTGCACACGCGCGTCCGTGTATGTCCGTCTTTTTGAGCGTCTGTATGTGTGTGTGTGTTTATTTGGGCAGAAATTTTTCACCAGGTCAAGTTTATTTAAAAAACAAACTAAATTTCTTTAAGAATTTTTATTAACTTTTCTTCTTTTCTGCCTCGTTAATTGGCATCAGGATTTGTTTTTGATTTGATTCGTCTGTTTAAAGGCACACCAACTTCTTATGGGACATTTAATGTCGAAATTGGGAGATTTGAAATAATAAAAAATATGATATGTGTTATGCTACTTTCACAACTGAATACGTGGTAGATATCACTCAGCTTTTCTGCATACCCATGTTGGTGTAGACATAATTACTAGAGCCGGTAATATGCCGTATCTCCCCGTGTATAATACGCATTTTTCTAAAAAATATAATAATCAAAATTGGGGTGCGTATTATGCACAGCTACAAAAAATAATCTTTAAAAAATATCCGTTTCATAGATCGATTTTAGCTGCGAAATGATTACTCACGACGGTCTGATAGTAACATTCGGTGACTACGCCCACATAAGGATACCAAATATGTGCCTAACAATACTTACAAAGGTAAAATAGTCTCAAAAAACTAAATGAGAATAATAATATTCTATGCTTAAAACCAATTTTTAATAAGAGTAGGAAACGCTGGCCGTAATGAAATTGGTGAGGTACAATTTATAGGGTTTTATTACCAAAAAAGGGGTGCGTATTATACGTTTGGTTTGGTTTCTTTTACGGCATATCAACATGAATGGGTTATTTAATGCCGGCAAAATTTATTTTGCTTGTAATATTTTGTTTTTGTCAAAAATCTGTTTCTGTTAATATTTTTCCTTCAAAAGTATATTGCTGGTAATAGTTTTTTTTTTTTTTTTTTTTTTTTTTGTTCTACAAAAATTCATTGCTGGTAATAATTTTTACGAAGTATTTCTGGTATTAAAACCTATTTTTACACTTTCATAGTGTTTTTACCACAGTTCCGGGGTTAACTTTTTGCCAATAGCTGGGACCCTAACAGTTGCTCCCACTCCAGGTCAGGGTTGACCTGGGAACACCAGCAGTTAAGAGATGTTTCCCCGCTCCTCAAAACCTCCTGATCAGAGTCCTTGCTGTTGGACGTAGTTTATCGTCTTACCCAGGACACCAATGTAGTTTATCGTCATACCCAGGACGGGCTTTTATGCGTGAGTAGAAGCATTTTCACACTCTTTCCGCACAATTTTATGATTGTGTATTATGGATGAAGGCGTATTATACATAAGGAATTACGGTATGCATTTTATGTTGTAGTTTCGTTGAAGTTATATTTTTAATGCAGTTTGATTTCTTTAAATATAGTAGGATATAAAGATGTATGTCATGACTGTCTTTTTTTTCAGGTTGGTTGTTTGGTTGATTGGCATATTAACGTTTATGGTCTAGTTAACGCCGAAATTAAATATTTTGAACACCAGTTCATTGGTTCAACTTAACGCATTTGTATGCCTTCCAATATAGATGAAATATATTGTTGTTAATTTTACTATTTGTCTGGTGCATAATTATCAGGCGTTTTTAAAAAAATATTTATTATGAAAAAAGAAATATAACAATTCAATACAAACATATTTCAATAATTATTCCGGAGCGTATGATTATCGACACGCATCTTTATAGCCTGAAAATAAAATACTGTTTTATTATTATTTTTTTAAAATGTATATAAAATAGCCATTTTTATTAACAAATCTCACCTATAAAAACGCCTGATAATTATGCACCAAACCAATATAAATATGTATTGTTGGTATGCTTCACATATAAAAAAAAATAATTGCTCGTATATTTACTAGAAAAATGTATTTTTATACTTTCAAAGTGTTTTTTTTCTGTTTTTTTTTTTTTTTTTTTTTTTTTTTTTTTGTTTAGAGGTTCACCAGAGGTGGAATTCTTGCACGTGCTATCACCCCGAGACAAGCCCCTCCTGGGAACACCTTCAATTAAGAGGTGGTTCTATAGCATCAGGATTCAGGTGATACAGTGTAACCCGTATATAAGAGAGTTGTCGGGACCGGAGAAGAAGTCTCTTATATCCGGGTTTGGTCTATTTTGTTTACATTAACACAGGCTCAAATTTGGGACCAGAGAAAATCTCTCTTATATCCGGGTTACTCTTTTATCCGGGTCTCATATCCGGGTTAAACTGTATTAGTATTGTCCAAATCAGTTTCGCTTACGGCATTGCTAAGCTATTAAAAAAATTAAGATATGTGGATCACAGTATGTATTTTAAAGCTAGGTACATTTTAATCATTTGGTTTAAATAATTCATTAACCCTTTAAAAGGTGAGTTATCATGGCTCTCCACAACATCCTCTCCTTTATTGTTCTAAGCTGCGTTTGTCATTCTACTATCTCTTTTTGCTTATACTCTAACTTGGATTTACACAAACTCATTAGGTAAGTCGTTCGCTGTTTCTCATTCTCTTATGAATTTCCTTGTTGCTACCACATTCTGTCTGTGGTATTCTGCGGCAGTTTAAACACAGGTGTATCGTTTCGAGACTCTTCTCAATCTCTAAGTAAACCGTCGAGCATTCGCAGCCATACTGGAAGATAGATATACAGTGTAACCCGGATATAAGAGACCCGGATATAAGAGAGATTTTCTCTGGTCCCAAATTAGAGCCTGTGTTAATATAAACAAAATAGACCAAACCCGGATATAAGAGAGTTCTTCTCCGGTCCCGACAACTCCCTTATATCCGGGTTACACTGTAATATACTAATGCCAGTACCGTCTTAAATGTTTCTAAAGAAATAATCCTATAACGTTATACTTTGCTTGGAATTTGGGAAGCGACTTTTGGTATTCAGAAGCCCCTTCAGATCTTCTTTCGCTTTTCTCTCGTCTGATTACCCATTCCATCAATCTATGCGACGTGGACGACAATGGTACATCACAACTTCCTGTATTTCTTAGCTCTTAGCAATGCCTGTCCCTTCTTCTCATTCTGCTATCCACGGAGACACGTTCGTTAGGCAAGTTCATTAACTGCATTCCATTGTTCCTTTTACCTTCAATATGTCTGCTGGCTGTCAGATATTCCAAGACTTCCTCACTGTTGCTTCCCAGAACTTTCGAGTGTATCTTTCTGATTTCATGTATAATTGACCGTTTTGCTTCCATGTTTCCGTAAAGCTTCATCGTTGCTTACATGATATGTCCATGTATCCTCGGAATCCTTCTATAAAACCGCCTCTCTGTTGCCTCAAAATTCCTTCTTCATATGTGAGGATATTTTTTCCAGCATTCCCTGCTATAAAGGAGGACTGACATTATTTAGCGATTTAGTACAATTTTTATTGCTTCTAACGGATTTTCTGTTTCTTAATACATATTGATTATCCTTTATCCGAAATTTCAAAATCCGAAAATCTCCAAAATCCGTAAAACTTCAAAATCCGTAAACTTTCAAAATCCGAAAACCTCCAAATTCCGTAAACCTTCAATATCCGTAAACCTTCAAAATCTGAAAACCTTCAAAAAATCGAAAACCTCCAAAAACCCCAAAACCTTCAATATCCGTAAACCTTCAAAATCTGAAAACCTTCAAAATCCGAAAACCTCCAAAATCCGAAAACCTTCAAAATCCGAAAACCTTCAACATCCGTAAACCTTCAAAATCTGAAAACCTCCAAAATCCGAAAACCTCCAAAATCCAAAAACCTCAAAAATCCGAAAACCTCCAAAATCCGAAAACCTTCAAAATCCGATTTTTTTTTTCAGGTGCTGATATGACTTGCCACAAAACGGTATATTTCCTAAAGCACAGAGAGGGTTCCGTAGTCAATGGGCAGCTGTTGTAATTGATTTCATCTGCCATGAGTGGTTGTTCCCAGCCAAGCTACATAGCCTATGTTATTGCCAGTTTTATTTTTCTTCTTAACGATCGTCACAGCAATACACTCCCTCATGGATTACTTACGTAGTGTTTCGTGCTCAGTAAAGATATTATTCAAATATCAAAAAGTCCTGCATTTATATATATTTTCAGTAGTGATATCTAATTTTTGTACACGTACAGAAAGTACAAAACATTATTTTACGTTCAATCTTTATTTCACCAAGTAAAAATATGTGTGAGCGTTACATGACTAGAGTCATTACTTCTATCTGTATGTTCACAAAATTTATTAAATTTTATATATAACTACCTTCATGGTATATGGATAAGCTGTGTTATGAAATCTAAAGGGATATCGTGTTTATGCTTGGGCTCCATTCCCAAGCTACTCCATTACATAGATACTATATGGAAATTAAAGAGTCTGTATTTCAAAAGTCCGAAAAAAATATCTGAAAACCGAAGCACTTCCGGTCTCAATAATTTCGGATAAAGAATTCTAAACCTGTACGTTCATTGGATTTTGGAAGGCATCTCTTTTTCTTTTCGAAACGCGCCTGTCAATTTCGGTATCACATTGAACTACTTAGTGATTTTTCCGTTCCTGATTGATGATAATGTCTTCAATTCGAAGCTCACGTATCTAGTTGTCCGTAGTGTTACCAACTATACATTCTGTATTCTTTATACTTAATTGTACAGATGCTGATTTAATATCCTGTTGTTATTAATGCAAAATAGATGGTAACATTTCTTGACCAAGTCGTGTCTTGGTTTGCGTGATAAAAAAATATCTATTCAGGGCCATAACGTGATTGAAGGATTAAAACCTATATTACTCCTTCTATTTCATATTACATATTCCAGAAATACGTGACCAATGAAGTAGAGATCATGTGCTGATGTAGATTTGACAATCGTTTCGAAGAAGCCCTATAATTAAATGACCGGTGATTTTTTTCCAATATTGGAAGCGAATATTTTATAGAAAACTTCTTTGTCAATTCATTTTGGGCAAGTAGGCTTCAGATCATTTTTGTTGAAAATAGAAGAAAGACGATTTAAAACGAGTAAGACCATCTTTGATTTTTAGACTTCTTTTTTTCTCTCCATTCTATGCCCGACAAAGTTAATTTAATTCTCAAATAAATCGTCTGTAAGTTCGTTTTGAACATTACAAAAAAATCTCACTTTCGACGTTGAATCTGATTAGAATGATGCTGATTAACACTGACAGAATGCGGATAAAAGAACCGTAATTATTTTGAAAACGTTAGAAAGCGAAAATGCTAATGTAATATCGAATCCCATATACAGCAATGAATAATATGCAGACTCTTCAAAAACGAAAACGTGAAGCGAACACAGAAGCAACTTAAGGAACTCTCTTCCTGATTCAACCATAGTCATAAATAATTACGTCGGTCATATTGCTGCATGCCTATCCAGACACCTTTCGTTACACCTATCAGACTACAGCTCCATAAGAACGCATTTAAACACGTACACAAACTTACCACACTCCACCCGAAACATATTAGTAGAAAATACAAACATAATTACCTCCTCCACATCTAAAAAAAAAAGATTTAAAATAAGGGAATCCTTAATAATAAAAAAGAAAAGGAATTATTCAGTAATATTAACTACGAACACGGGCAAGTTGTACTAAACTGTACTCGAAAAGTAAACTTTGCTATAACTCCAGAAACATACACACAACCAAAGCTCTCAGTTAAAATGCAAGAATTAAATTATACTTGATAGTGTTTAAAAGTTTAGCCGAAAGTGATCGGAAGTACCGAATATTTGCACAGTTTCAACACATACTGAAAAAAAAAGAACACTTGTTTGAACACAAATAAAATTTAAAAATAAAAGCTTAATCGCAGTACCTTTTCTTTTGTCTTTGATGAAACACAGACGCGCACACACACACACACACATATATATATATATATATATATATATATATATATATATATATATATATATATATATATGTATGTATGTATGTATGTATGTACGTATGTATATATGTTTAAGTCACCAGAGAGATCTTTGCACACACACATACACACCCACATACACACCCACAACTAATATGCATCTATAAGAGACAAGGAAAACTTATCTTAGCTGACGCGTTTAGAATATTCAGTCCGGTAGATGGAATTAAATTCATTGACTGTTTTAATAATTACGTAACAGATCTTCTACACAAATATGGGTATTCATTAAAATAACGTTTAATTCATATATATATATATATATATATATATATATATATATATATATATATATATATATATATATATATATATATATATATATATATATATATATATATATATATATATATATATATATATATATATATCAATATATATATATATATATAATATATATATATATATATATATAATATATATATATATATATATATATATATATATATGAATATATATATATATATATATATATATATATATATATATATGAATATATGTATATATATATATATATTCATTTTAAACGTTATTTTTAATGATATATATATTTATATATATATATATATATATATATATATATATATATATATATTGGCAGCACGTTATTAATAATGCATCTGCTATAAAAAACATAAGTCTTTCATTTAATAATATTTTTTTGCTATTTTCTTGCTTTCCCGAAATTTCCTTTATATTTGGGACTAATTTATTGAATATATATGTGCGCGAGCGAGCGTGTGTGTTTGTGTGTGTGTACCACTTGGTCGTTTTCGATCCCTGCTTGAAGGAACTGGGTGTCTAGCCTCGCTGATGGGCTGTGATACAATGAAACAGGCTTTTATGTCGCATATATATATATATATATATATATATATATATATATATATATATATATATATATATATATATGTCCGTCCGTGTGTGTCAGTGAGAATGAGGAGAGGGAGAAATATCCAAAACTAAACCTCTCTCCATTAATCACATGAGAGACCACATTCTATATTTTTATACCTTCTCAGTGGCCTTAATGCGTTGCTTGGGATGAACTCCATTAAAAATAAATAAATATATATAAATATATATTTCCTCTTCCGATTTAACTATTTGAACCTGTAGCGGCTAAGGTGTCTTAGACTATTTTATGCATGCATGTATATGTTACGTTTAATGGCTCAACAGCCATTTCACTGCAAAAGGAAAGTTAAGATTTAACGTGTTGAACTATTGGGAATTAATATGTGGATAGCTGATTAAAAAGACGGTGATTTCGACTCTCGGGAGGAGTAAAGCAATCTCGTTAGTAACGAGATTTACGAATACTTTCGCAATCATTCATTCGCCTCCTCCCACCAGTAAAAAAAACAATAACAAAATGG
>CAHIKZ030000985.1:157500-160000 GCA_903632075.3 Acanthosepion pharaonis | reverse complement strand
CTAGTTATTCATAATTAATAAAATATTCCGGTATAACTGTTAAGGGGAGCTAAACTACACCAAAATAGGTACGAAATATTTAATATACATATTAAATAAAAACACGTTCTTTTTGGTTTCAATGTCACCGCCCATTACCGACATAACATGACATCTCTAGACTATGTTAAACTTTTAGCTTTCTAAAGTGCACCAGACTATATCGCACCTCTTGCCTGTGGAACTCACTTCCCTTCTCCTGTTTCCCTGTGAGCTATAATCTCCAGCTATTCAAGTGTAATGTCAATCGACATCTCCAGTTGACTTGATATATCCACTACCCTCATCCTTTCTTCTATCACTCCTATGAGATCTCGCTCTAAATTTTCTGTAACCCCTTGCGTCCTAGTGGCTTCCCGCCTTGCTTGGGGTGAAATGCTTAAAAAAAAAATATAGCCAACAAAATCTTGCCTACCACACAGACACTACATAAGATAATTGTTATGGTCCGGTTCCTTGTACCACGGTGATAGTCCAAGGTAGAACTAATAAAGAAGAACTCGAACACAGGTATGGAATAACACAGATATATTACAGACAGTAATATATACAGAGAAGTAGAAAGTGTTAGTATGAACAATCAGGTTTAGTAGAGAGAACAATGTAGTCACGACCAGTATCACTATTTCAATGTCTTGCAGTAATTGTCTGAACGCGACTCTGTTTCGGACGGCCTCTGAATCGACTCTTGACTCGACTTGAACTACTGACTCGAACTACTGACTATATTCAGTCACCCCCTCCCCACTGGGGCAGCATGTGACACAAGGTAGGCTATTTATTGTGGGTTTTCCGAGCCCGTTGGCTCGGCCCAAAAATATGCCCTTTGAGCCCGTATAAACGGGCCCAGGGCCGGTTTACCTCCCCAAACGAGATTCCGCCCTTCGGCGTTGCCTCGTTCGGGTTCCTCCCCGTCCGAAGACAGAGTTCAACCGAGCAGTCGGTTCAGAAGTGAACTACTGACTGACGATATTCAGACACCCCTCCCCACGTGGCCGTCATGTGGCACAAGGCCTCTTTAACGTGGGCTCTCCGAGCCAGTGGGCTCGGTCAAAAATATTCCCATTAAACCCGTATAAACGAGTTCAGGGTCGCTTTACCTCCCCGAAAGAGAATCCGCCCTTCAGTGTAGCCTCCTTCGGGTTCCTCCCCGCCCGAAAGCAGAGAGTTCACCGAACAGTCGATTCAAAAGTGAACTACTGACTCCTTGCCTACTCCTGAGGCGCAGTATTTATTACGTATGCAATAGTCCATTATTATTATTATGGGTAAGATCCCATAACAATAATGAAAATAGCTGAGACGGCGGAAAGTATTTGAACAAAATAAAAAAAAACGCATATGAACTTCAGACATTTTATCCAAAATTTATTAGAATATTGGAAAAAATACAATAATAAATAAATGAATGAATAAATAAACAGACAAAACATATCCGTTGTATTTAATTAATTTTGTTTGGGTGAAAATATGCTGCTTAAATATGGGACAATCCAGTTAACGCCCAGAGGCGACAGTCTGTTTCATGCTAAACAAAATCGTCAGGCCATGTGCGTTGTGTTTTTGTTCGACTATTTATACATACAAGTCAGTGACGGATTGCGTGTTGTTTGTTGTAATCTTCTAACGGTTATTTTAGTGGGCGTTAACGGTTGTGTTTTGAATTATTCTAACATTCATTGTATGGGAATAATTGTGGATCTGGATGCATTTTTTTTGGCTATTTATAATGTCATTTTTTTACGTATTATTTGTTGCTTTATTGTTTGTTGTTATTATTAAGCTTACGTTTGTTAGTGTGTGCGTTCGCGGTTTATTGATGCGTATTTTTTTTATTTATTTCCTGAGTTTATTTACTTATTTACACGTTAGGATGAATTTATATTACGTAATTTTGTTTATTTATTTTATTCGATTTTATTATTTATTTATTTTGGTTTGTTCTTGTTCGTTTTCAGTTTACGAGTTTTAAGTAACGAAGTAAAAATTTGTTGTCATCTCTGAAATTTAAGATGAGTTCTGATCTTTTATTTAGTCGTTTGTATTCATTGTATTCATATTTGTATATGCCCAATCCCTGATAGTCAGCACTTTAACCCATAATTATAGCATAACTTAAAAGTATATTTTATTATATACATACATATATATATATATATATATATATATATATATATATATATATATATATATATATATATATATATATATATAAAAGGTGTGTGTGTGTTTCGTTCGTTTATATGTTTGATCGGATCTCCAACATTTTTCAACCGATTTCAACCAAATTTGACACAGTTACTGCTAACAGTCCTGCAGAGACTTGTGACGGCGCAAAAATTGATTTAACTCAATATTTAAATCAATATTATCGTTTTTTTTCATTTTTGATCGGACGCAGACGTTCACTGCACATATGGGCACTTTTCATGTCAGAATTATTAGCGGCAACATAATTAGA